>QANU01049023.1:297551-559681 GCA_003254905.1 Nissolia schottii
TTATATTTCCTAACTAAACACTCATTAATTTAAAACACTACAACAAAATGAAATAAAGTTTATAACATTAGCATTCCCATTCAAACTTTCATAATTTTAGTGGAACATAAACAACAAAAAAAACAATAAGTGCACTACAATAGATTTCTAAACACCGAAATAGACATAGTTTAACTACAATAGACACAAATTTCTAAACGCCGAGCCCGGCTGGGTGACCCGAGGTTAAACTCAAACTCGGTGTGAATTAAAATCAAGTTATTTTTTAAAAAAAATTTCAATTGGGCTCAATTAAAATTGGGTCTAATTCAACCCGAATGCTTCGGGTCGAACCGGGTTATGAACACCCCTATTAAGCACTGAACTAACTCTGAAGATTCAATCCCCATTATTGTCGTCGTCTTCCTCTGTACCACAGTTCCACCGCACCACCATTTTCCATATTCCCCAAATCCACCCACCGAGCACCATTGTCCCTTTCATTTCGTCGTCCATCTTCCCTTTCCTTCCTTCTTCTCCAACTCTCCGGCTCAATCTCCAGCAACCACCCACCATCTCCATCGATTGGTTTCTCTCTCTATGTCCGACATCGAACTCGACCCCTGGGTCTCTCCGCCACCGTTCCACCCTCCGTTTCCATCTTAAAAGGTTTGATTTAATTTTCCCTAATTTTAATCCTAATTTTGATTTTTGATTTTGCCCTAATTGTAATCTGATTTTGCCCTAACTCTCATATCTCTCATCGTGTTTGTCCCTTGTTTTATGATATTGAATTTGACTTTGGATAGATTTTTTTCCCCTCAAATTTTCTTCGATTTGTTCTTCTTCTTCCTTCGATTGGGTTTTTATTTATTTATTCATAAAGGGGGGGCAATGATGGCCATTTGATGATTTGCATAAATAGGGCATGCATCATGTCCCAAGTTACATGAAAGTTGCAAGTTTTTTTCCTTTTTTACTAAAGTAATTATTATAGCAATGCTTAAACTCACCAAGCCAAAAGAAATAAGTCATAATTTACACATTATAGCAATGCTTCATCTTTTATATATTTAATTTTGAACAAACTGTTTATCACTTTATTTTTAAAAAAAATTTCTCGTTTTCCACGTACGTGCACTTTGAGTTATGCTGGGCGATTACAACTGCAACGGAGTAAAGATATCACAATGTTTCCCTTTCAATAACTTGGATTTTCCTATTTGCCTGCATATATCTAATTTTATGACAATTTTTGCAATATTATAGACGTATTCAAACTCTTTCACAACAAGTAACCCTTTCTCAATCATTGTAGCACATTGTGTGCTGGTGAATCGAGTAGAGGCAATGATATCCATTGATTGTGCCCTAATTATGTTTTAGTTCATGTTTTTCAACATGATTTTGCCCTAATTTTGATTTTGATTTTACCCTAATTATGTCTTAATTCAGTTTATATTATTTCTCCTTATTAAGGTTATCGTTTCTGCTTGTTTAATTATTTAGGTTGTTGTTTCTGATTACTAAGGTTATTATTTCTTCTTATTTAGGTTGTCCAAATTAAGGGGAATGAAACACAAGGAAGTGGGAATCAAGTTGCTAGCAATCCTAATACTCCTCAATCTTTGATTCCAGCTTCAACTACAAGTGAAGGACAACAAGAGGAAGCAATTATAGCTTCAGATCCGGCTCTACCTCCATCAGGTGATACTAATAAAACTTCAAGTAAAAGAAAATCTAGTTCTAGTAATAGTGTAGCCTGTTGGGACCATTTTACTATAGATCGTGCACAAGGTATTACTTTTTGCAATTATTGTGGTTAGATATATGCTTATGCTGGTGGTAAAATTCATGACACTACTAACCTTAATAAGCATATCAAAGTTTGTGCAAAACACCTTGATAATGTTGATAAGACGCAAAAGACAATTGTTCTCGAAAAGTCGAGTGATGATGGGGCTGTGTCTAGGAAGCTTGCTGGATTTAGTCAAGAAAAATGTAGGGACGCACTTTGTAGAATGATAGTTGTTGATGAGCTTCCCTTTAATTTTGTTGAGAACAATGGGTTTAGGGATTTATGTTGCACTAGTATACCACGATTTAAAATCCCTAGTCGTATGATAGTTGCTAAAGATTTCAAACAATTGTTTGAATTTGAGAAAACTAAATTGAAGTCTATTTTATCATTAAACCGACAAGTTTTTTCCCTTACAACCGACACATGGACTTCAATTCAAAATTTCAATTACATGTGTGTGACTGGTCATTACATTGATGATAGAAAAAAATCTTGAGTTTTGCATTGATTTCTGATTATAAGGGTGTTAGAGAATTGCCTAAAAGATTGGGGTGTTTTCAAGATTAGTTGTGTAACGGTTGATAATGTCACTACAAACACCTCGACTTTAACTTATTTGTTGAGAACTATGAGTCATTGGAATGGTACTCCAGTTCTAGGAAGGGAGTATATGCATATGAGGTGTGTTGCTCACATTTTAAATTTGATTATTAGTGATGGGCTGAATATGAAGGAAATGGATGGTGCCATTGGGAAAATTAGAGCTGCTTGTAAGTATGTAAGATTATCGCCATCTAGGTTGGCATGTTTTCAGAAGTGTGTTGATGATGTCAATCTAGATAGTAATTAGAAGCTAGTTCTAGATATGCCAACTAGGTGGAATTCGACTTATATGATGTTGAATGTCGCTCAAAAGTTTCGGGAGGCTTTTAGACGTCTTGAGCGTGTGGATAATTATTTTGGGACTGCTCTTCGTGGTGAGGGAGGAGCTCCTAATCATGACGATTAGAAGTGTGCAAACATCTTTATTGAATTTTTACATATCTTTTATGTGCTACACTCTGTTTTTCTACTCCATTGCATGTTAGTTCATGTCAATTCTTCCATCAACTATGTGAAATTCAAACTACTTTGGTTGAATGGTCTAAAAGTGGGTATTCACTCTTGCGGGAAATGGCTCGTAATATGCAATCAAAGTTTGATAATTATTAGGATGCTAATGGGAGTTTGAATTTAATGTTGCTAGTGGTTGTATTTCTTGATCCGTGATACAAATTAGATTTTGTTGAATTTTTCTTGGTTGAAATGTATGATCATGGTAATAACAATGTCAAGTCCAAGGAGGTAGTGAGGAAATTGAAAGACTTGATCTACAAGTTGTATGCTCAGTATGAGAGAGCAAATCCAATCCTTACTAATGTGCACGGTTCTGTTCATCTTCTAATGTTGGATTAGGGTCTAATGATGGAAATATTGACGTTATCAGTACTAGAATGACTAAACCTATCTCATTTAAAGATGGGTATAGAATGAAAGCAAAACAAAGGTAAGGTGAGACAAAAAAGAATGAGTTGGAGAGGTACTTTGAATATTAAGTTGTCATTATTAACGATGGTGAAGAATTTGATATTTTAAAATGGTGGAAGGGAAAGATAACCAAGTATCCTATTTTATCTCGCTTAGCTAGAGATGTTTTGGCCATTCCGATGTCTATGATATCATCGGAATATGCTTTTAGCACTGGAGGTAGAGTGCTTGATCCTTACCCTAGTACGTTAGCTCCCGCCACAGCGGAGAGCTTGATCTGCACGCAAAATTGGCTTCGTCAACCTACAAAGATGGGTCGACAAGTAGATGAAAAAGGTATAACATAATTGGTTCTTAATTTTTTTTTACTTTGATTATTTTTTATATATATTAAATGCTGAATTTGCATCCTTGTATTGTTGTAGAAGTTTCAAAGCTTGAAGAGATTGAGCTTGATGGAATTTTATTTGCTCATCCATGAGATAAATGTATTTATGTTTACCATTCTTAAATTTGTACTTTTGAATTTAATATTTTATTTAAACACGTACTAACAATTATTTATTCAAGTGTAGTGGATCTACAATCTCAACCACAAAAGGTCACAGAAGAAAATGTTGAAAAAGAGCTCCTATGTTATGTATTTGTGTCTTTGGTATGTATTTGTGCTTAAATTAATTGAATAATGTTGTTTTTAAATTTGTTATCTTAATGGATTATGGATTATGTTGTTCATTGACAATTATATTGATATTACTTTTAATTTTGAATCGTTAAAATATAGTTGTTTTAAATTTTAAAAAAATAGATTTTTTAAATTTAAAAAATAGGTGTCTATTTTTTAAAAAGATAATAGTTTTTTTTTATTAAAAAATTGGATTTTTTTAAAAAAATGGTGGGTCACTCGCAACCCGTCTAACCCAACCCGACCCAGGCGAGTGGCAAGTGGCGAGTCTGACGGGTACCCATCTTAAAAACAAGATTTTTACCCAACCCGACCTACCCTCTGTCAGGCAGGTCAGGCTTATAACATGATCGGGTCCGACCCAACCCGACTCATGTTCACCCCTACCTGCTTCCCCTCTCACTTTTGCGAAGCTATGGTGAAGGGTGGATTTGGTCTATTGTAAATTCTAACTTGCTTTCGTCATGTTTTCAGATCTCTTAATTTTGTGGTCATTTGTAATTAGATTATGTTTTTCGTTTTAAGGTTCGGTTCTCAATTTATTTTTTCATTTGAATGTTCAAATCTCAGCTTTGGTTTGAAAGTTATGTAGTATGAGGGTGGTAAGGGTTGATGTGTTGGTGTTTTGATGAGGGTGACGTAGGCCAGCACCGACACCGTCAGAGTAGGGTGGGGAAAAAGGGGCTGTGGAAGATTAAATAGAATAGCAAAGAAAAAATATTAACAAGTAGTAAAGGGTAAAATTGGTGGGGTAAATACATATATGGGGGATAAAGTGATATTCCGTATAGGGGGGATTTACGAATGTATGAGATGATAAACTGAAATCGGTTGTAGATGATCCGATTTCAGAACCAAAAAGAAAAAAGCGGGGGGGATGAAATCGGCTACAAGTGGGCCGATTTCAGAAAAAGAAAAAAAAAGGCTTTTTGGGGCTGAATCAGTCGATTTCAACGCCGATTTCAGCTCCATAAAAAAAAAAACGCAGGGCTGAAATCGGTAGTCCTTGGGTCGATTTCAGCCCCAATTCCCATACATCCGTAATTAATTTACACCCACCACATTTTTTAAAATAATTTATTATGTAATTATTTTTTAAATGTAATCTTAATCATTGGTTGATTTTTAAATGGTTAAAATTTAAAAACCAATTTAGTCTCTATAACTATTCGGTCCAGATTAGCCTTTGCCTTCTCTTCTATGTTTATGTCTCTTCTATCCCACATTACATAAATCAAATGCTACCATAGACTATAATTTTTGGGGTTGACGACTTTTTAGACTTTTAGAGTTACATCACTCAATTATTATATTATAATCTCTTCTTTAGAAATTAAATTGGTAATTGTCACACGGTCAACCTCAATTGCTCCTGCAATTTAAAGGTGGATGGTCTCTCTTTTCTTAACGTTAGGGTGATATTGACCTTAAGGTCACCATTATAACTTATAAGACATTGCATCAATCATAATCACCAAAGTTATCTGATATAATAAAGTTGTTTAAAGTATTGTACTTTATTATGTAGTCTATCATGTATGTGAGTGAAGGCATTTTTGACCAACTAATAATTGCAACAATATGTATTTTGTAAATAAAGATATAAATATATTTTGCCCATGGCTTTTGAGGAAAAAATTGATCCACTTATCAAAAAAAAATATTTTGGTCTATTTTTGTAGTTAAATGATCACTAGTTAGGATCTCTCTGCTGTAGAGATTTTATGGCCTTGAAACTTTATAGATTTAGAGAATGTTTGTAGTATGATTAGCTTGAGATTCGCAGTCGTATTGTAAAAAAAACAATAATTAATCCAAAGAATTTTTTGTTGGTTCGACTTTAAAAATACATTACAAAGATCCTTATACTTGTATCTTTTATGAAATGTCTTTAAAGATGTCCCAAATAATATGTATAGTTAATAACTTGCCTCTATATATTTTCTTAATTATTAAATCACGCGGCTTGGTTTGGTGGTCTTAATCTTGTAACAATTTTTAATAAAAAGTTTTTTCAAAAAAAGTATAAATAACATTGAGCACCCAGACATAATATTGGTTTGGTTTGCCATTTGTAGAGGCCAAACGCAACTTTCCCGGCGTTAAAAGGTAAAAGGTCTTAAAGATTTAGGTGATATTTTATCCAACACTTTTATATTTATAAAATATGACACTAAATATCTCTGTTAACATAACACTAAATACACATTTAGAGAGATCGATGTAAACATTAGAGATAGTGAATTAGGTAGTGTTTGATAAGTGTCTCATAATAAAAAATATAAAGACAATAAAAATAAAAATATGTTTAGAACAAGTGACAAAAATATAAAACTTAAAATTATCTTTATTTTAGAATACTTTTTAAATTAATTTTTATACATAAAAAATGTAAAAAAAAAGATATTAAAATTTTTTTTTGTCCCAAGACATTTAGTAAAAATTATCTTAATGTGTCATGTATAATACCACGTAATTTCATGAGATATCAATGCAATTCACCAATTTAAATAAATAAATACTTTATTAATTGGAAAATGAGAAGGATAAATCTCAATTTGGATGTGGCATATTAGAGCTCCATGTTACATTCTCCATGATAAAAAATAAACCTACATTATCGAAAGCATGTTTACAAAATATAAAGATTGATGTGCAAGTTAAATTAGCCCACCCAAACATTTCAATTTTTATTTTTCTTTGCAATCCACTCTAAAATCTTCTCAAATTATATTAAAATCGGATTAAGATCCCTTGCAGATTAATACAAATCCTTGTAATATATCTATGATATAACGGCACTGAAATCATCGCAAGTCACACCTAATGACAATTTCAGCCTTTTTTTTTAAACGACTCATACAATTGATAAAATTTATATCCAACTCATTTTTTGAGTATAGAAAAGTTAACGTCCCAATTATGCATCACTTATCTTATAGATTAAAAAATAAATGTCCAGTAAATTCCAAATTTCTCACTAATCTTTACCATGACTAATAGTCTTACAAAATGTGAAAAAATTTCCTGAAAGTCCTCCTAAAGTCATTCAACATTTCTTCCCTAAAAACAAAATAACCTGATATCAAACATATTTTCAGAGAATCAATTCAAGAACTCAATTCTACTTTAATTTATCAACATGACAACAAAAAATGGCAACAAATCTAGGATATATTATGTAAACAAAAAAATAAAATTACTACATAACAATAGGGTAAAATATATATAAGCTCCACAGGTAACCTGACCTTAACCTAACATGACTCTGTCCAATCAAAATGAACAAATTTCATCAAGCCAAAATAATTCATAAAAAAAAATATTAAAAGCAAGATTTATTTATTTAAGAAATAAGTAAAAATATAAAGCGGGTCGGATCTAATGGAACCAAATCCACTTGTACCCCCAATCGCACGCCGTATCCCGAAACTCCGCCGCCGGCGCGGCAGTTCCGTTATGCGCCGCTTTCGCCAACGGAAGGTTGAGCTCGCACCTCACCTTCGCCTTCACCTTCCCAGTCTTCAGCAAACCCAATTTGAACCTCACCTTCATGTCCACCTTCAGATCGATGCCGTAAACGCCAGATCCCTCCTCGTCCTTCACTTTGTCCCCTTTCCCCTCCCCCAAACCGACGTCGCTCGCCCCCTTGAACGACGCCGCCAGCTCCGTCGTGTTCTTCGGGTGCTGGAAGAACGGATCCAGCGCGCGTGACGCGAACTCCGAGTCGTGGTAGAGCGCACGCGCCTCCACGTAGTCGTAGTAGATCCCGACGCGCTTGTTAGGGTTCCGGATCGTGACGTTGAGCGCGAGGTTATAGTGCAGTGTGCGGTTGCTGCTGTTGGCGATGGAATCGGTGAGGTTGAACTGGGTGAGGGTGGCGCTGGTGACGTGGACCTTGAGGACGTTGGGGCGGACGATGAACCAGAAGATGAGGGCGGCGATGGCGACGATGACGAGGAGGGTGCAGAGGAGCTTGCAGATGATGCTGAAGATCAAGTCGAAGATGCAGCCGCAGCAGCAGCGGAGGCAGCTGCCGAGGCAGCAGCAACCGCCGCGGCTGGGACGGTGGCGGTGGGATTTATCCGGCGGCGGGATCGCGGGTCCGTAGTAGGCGCCGTTCAGTTGGGGTTGAGCCATGGTAACGGATTCGAAGATTTTTGAATTTTGGTAAAGTGAAGTTATGAGTGTGTTTAGATTAAAAAATATATAATATAAAATATAATAATGAAGGAATGAAAAAGGGAGGGGGGGAGAGAGAGAGAGAGTGGAGAAACGAAGATTCGTTCCACCAACCGCCACAATAGTAATTAGTGAGAATGTGGGGGGATGGATGAGGAGTTACTAGGAGAGTATATAGGAAGAGACGAGAGGTGGTGCGCGTGTGGTTGGGAATCCGAAAAGCGTGTGATGCTAATCAAATGATAAGCACCATCTACCCAAACTGCCAAGCTGTGATTTTCAAGTTGGAAAGACTTTTTTAAAACGATCACCTCATTTTAGTAATCGTTTTACTTATTACAATTTAAATTTTCATTTTTAATTTTTAAAATTATAAGTCGTACGTCAGACGACTCAATAAAGAAAATTAATATTTTTTGGTATACAATACAATTAATGTTTAAATTATTTCATTCATTTTTTATATTACATAAAAAAATCTTACCATATGTATTTTTATAAAAGAAAAATTGAAGTTAAACATTTTTCTCAATAAATTTATAAATTCATTGTATATTTAGTTTTTAAAAATTCAAAATCAACAACAATTTTAAAAAATAAAACATTTAAAAAGAAAACAACAGAATTTAAATTTTTAAGTAAAATTATGATTTATAATAAGAATATTTTTAAACAAGTAATTTCATTAAAGAAGGAACAATAGTATTAGATAAAATACATAAAATTTAATTAGATAAAAATGACTTGTAGGCACCTCTAAAAGTAAGACAATTGATCTAGAAAATTGACCCAAAAAAGTAAGGTTGCTCCATATCCAAAATATAGATCGAACTCTTAACATTTGGTTAAGGAAGAATTAACCCTTTTCAGTCAACCACATCCTGGGTTAACAATAAATTCTCTTTTAAAAGTACTATAAACAAAATATATCTCAAAAATATGTGAAATAAAAAATTGGATTCCATCTTCAAATTATTTTTATTATCATGATAATAAATACATGTTATATCCATATTATTTTATATAATTTTAACTTAAAAATTTTAATCATAGTTTTTTTTTATCAGTAATCATAGTTATTTTATAATAAAAAATTGAGATAGATATTTTTTTAATGTTTATTTTTTACTTAATTATTTGATTCATTAACAATTTAACCTTGGAATAAAACAAAAACTATGAAAAAAAATGAGAAAACTTATTTTAAATTAATTTGTTGAGTGAATGTGAACACACCCAATGAAATGGCTATTGACACTCTCACTAGGAAGAAGAAGTGGCGATAGTTTAGGGAATTAAAATAAATGGTTGACATTGAAGTGTGTAAATAGATGAAAAAGAGTGTCAATAGTCTTACTCTAAAATAAAATAAAAATTATAATACATCTAAATCTAAACTTATCAAACATACTGTATTGCATTTAAATAACTTTTTTAAGATTAAATTGTCTTTAAAATATATATATATATATATATATATATATATATATATATATAATCAAATTACCCATGATAATATACAATGGATGATTGCAACGTAAAAAGGATGCATACGTACTCCGTTAAGATACGCGTTTGCTTAACAATGATGAATTCAATTTCATACCAAAATTTATTACTAATTTGCTCAATTAGGATTTCATTTATATGGATTTGAGTAACGTCAACGTATCCTAACTCATTCGACTAACCATTAAATAAAATAAAATTTTGATATTTTTTTAAATATTAAATGCATTCACTTTTTTTTTCATATAATTAAAAAGATAATTAGGAGAAGAGTTAAAAAGGTTTTAGCATTACTCCATAAATTTTTAGCACCGAACAACTTTCATTTCTTTTTTGGGTGCATGGACAACTCTCACTTTTCTAGTACAAGGAACAATTTTCACTTTATCTGATAGAATAAGATTCTCATGTTAACATAGCTTAATTCATAATAGTTAAAAATACATTAAGGGTACATTTAGATCAGTGATTTATGGTGGAGTGAAATGAATTTTAAAGAAATTGAATCAACTTCCATTATTTGGATTGATGGTTTAGTAAGAGAGTAGAGTGGTTTGTGAAGCAGTCATTCCACTCAAAATCCCATTTATTTTTTTTTTGTTTCACCCAATTTGGGGAGTTTGAAATAGAATCCCATTTAATTTCAATTTTGAAACATAATTAAAATAGGATTTTATCTATTTATCTATTTTAATACCTAAAGGTTTCTTTTCTTTCACTTGTTATAAGAGTATTATGATAATAAAATTTATAATTATTCCACTCGATTACTAACATATCCAAATAATGGAATGAAACAATAACTCTATTTCATTTGTACTCCATTCCACTCATTTTATTCCATTCCATTCCACTATCTCACTCACCACCAATCCAAACATAACCTAAAAAACACAGGAGTTAATTTCCATATATAATCCACAATTTATTATAATATTTTATCTTTTCATTATCTACTTTACTCCCATATCCCATTAAAGACTTTTTAAAATGTTTTTTCTAAAAGTTCATGGTACATTGTTTTGAATTATCGATTTTAGCTTTATGTACTCAATTTGTGACCACACAAAAGAAAAAGAAGTTTTTTAAAAGATTTTTCAGTAAAGTTGGCAGAGAAAGGTTTAAGCCTTCAATGAGCCGGAGAAATATTTACATATTTTTAAAACACATTTAATACATATTTTAGACATCAACCATTAGTTTCTTATATATATATATATATATATATATATATATATATATNATATATATTAAAATTTTATAAATTAAAATCAATGACTCGAGGAGCATTGAATGGAGTACATTTGAACTCTATAAATTTTATTATATGATTTTTAAATAGGATTTTTTTAAAGGTATTAGATGTGCTCGAAGAAGTTTTAGTTGATTGAAATAGTGCACATTTATAAGTCCCACATTTCTTAGGAGTGTAAAGGGAGGTTGGAGACTGAGGCTATAAATAGGATACTAAGATCTCCATTTCAATTCACATCAGTCAATAACATTATAAGCTTGTATATGACTTTCTCATGTCTATTTCTACTCTGATATTAGAGTGTTGTGA
Organism: Nissolia schottii; assembly: GCA_003254905.1. Taxonomy (NCBI): domain Eukaryota; kingdom Viridiplantae; phylum Streptophyta; class Magnoliopsida; order Fabales; family Fabaceae; genus Nissolia; species Nissolia schottii. The sequence goes on from QANU01049023.1 coordinate 308,799, forward strand.
CGTTTAGGTTAGATATTAATTTTGGAGAGTGTGAGTGCACTGGGGCAAATAGGTGGTTCAGAGAGAATTCCATGTGTTATAATAATTTTCACAGTGTTTTTCTTTGGTTGTCTTTAGATAATAACTGTGGTTTTTTCTCTAGTTTCGGATTTTCCACTTTAATTATGGTGTTGTGTTATTGTTCTATTTTATTTCTCTATTATTCTAAGGTAGCAATTTGAGAGGAAAATGGTATTTTTTCCAACAAGTGGTATTAGAAGCTTATGGTTCGATGGGAGAAATTCTTAGTATGCTTTATGGTGGCAACCTTGCCTGATCTTCCGCATCAAAAAAGAATTATCCTTAGTTGATTGATTGCTAGATGTTATTGGAAGGAAATATGACTCTGTGAGAGTGCTACTTTGGAAAGGTTCTAGCTAAGGAAAGACTTGGTATTTAAGTTGTTTATTATGACGCATTTCTCTTTCCTAAGAACCTCCTTGGTGCACAGATTGTAGTCTACACTATTCTAATAAACCGTTGTAATGACAAGCTTCTCAAGTGCTGCTATGAGGCTTGATAGATAAATTTGATGGAATGATGAATTTTGGCTTGTGGCAAATACAAGTCAAAGATGTGCTGATACAATCAGGATTACATGTGGCGTTGAAAGAAAAAGTTTTCAGTATGGATGATGAAAAATGGGCGGAGCTAGATTTGAGATATGCAAGTGCATCTTCTTTGTGCATAGCCAAACTGTCATAGGAATATCAACAACCAATGAGCTTTTGGAGAAACTTGAAGGGTTATATCAATCAAAAGGCATCTCAAACTAGTTACTGTTGAAGGAGCAGTTTCACAATTTGCACATGGATGAAGATACAAAAGTCTCTAATCATCTGAGTGCTCTCAATTGCATTGTCTCTAAATTGGAGGCTATTGGCGTCAAGATTGATAAAGACAAAGCACCAAGGCTCATATGGCATCTTCTATCTTTCTATGACCATATCAAACCTGTTTTGATATATGGGAAGGGAACTCTGAATTTTAAAAAAGTTGCTAGTAAAATCTCTGAAGATAGAAGAATGAGGAGTGAGGATAGCACTTCGTCAACTTCAATGTTGGTAGTAAGAGAGAAGAAGAACCATGTAAAGACATGATGGAAATGTGGAAAGACTAGACATTTGAAGAAATTTTGTCCAGGTGGAGCTGCATCGCAAAAGGGATCTAAGTCAAATGTTGACAATGTCTCTCTCTCTATGGGAGAGGATGACCTCCTTTAGAAGATGAGAAATGGATCCTCATGGCATCACCGCGATGCCATGGAAATGATGTTTCTTGTTAGTGGGGTCCACAATTGCACACAGACATTGATTGACATTGACACAAAATGTGTGGCGGTGTTATGCCAATGGTTGAAAAACTTCCAGATGAAGGCAACATGGAAGTTGCACCATAAATTTTCAGCAAGGTATTTTTGGCATGCATGTGTGAAGTTGAAATTCTGGGAATTGCTTAATTTTAAATGAGTGTACTCTTATATGGTGGAGCATGATAGTTCTGTTGAACTATGATTGCCAGTGTAGACAATGGAAGCTGAAAATGTGCTTGTTTAATCAAGGTGAAGATTGTTATAATTGATTGAAATAGTGCACCTCTATAAGTCCCACATTTCTTCGGAGTGCAAAGAGAGGTTGGAGACTTAGGCTATAAATAGGGTGCTAAGTTCTCCATTTCAATTCGCACCAGTTAGTAACACTTAAGCTTATATCTGACTTTCTCCTATCTATTTCTACCTAATATTAGAGTGTTGTGAAGTTTGGGTTAGATATTGGTTTTAGAAAGTGTGGGTATCCGATTTTAGAGTTTCCATGTTGATTATGGTGTTGTGTTATTGTTCTATTTTATTTTTCTATTGTTCTAAGCTAGCGATCTATATATGGGGGGTAGTATTTTTCCCAACTCTTGTATGAGTAATTCTTTACACTGCAATAAATGCAATATCATTCACAAGACAATGATTCACTTTTGCTTTGTCATGTTCATTTTTTTTCCTTTTTGACAGTGGTAGTCCTTAAGATAGAATGGGGCCATGACCCCAAAGTTCTTTTAAAATATTTATTGATATACATATTGTCAGAGTAAACCATCATTTTTCATCCTTAGAATTGTCTATTTTGGAGACGAATTTTATGAACGCTTGCAAATTTTAAAGACTAATTTACCTATTTTGAAAGCTTGGTATGAATTTGATTGGGTCTTGTGAATCTTAAAGACAAAAATAATAGTCTACTCCTTATTATCATGAGTTTTATGTTAGTTCATGAGCTGGTCTATATTATATTATGTTTGTTGCTTTGTTCTCAAAGTGTAGGGTTCCAAGCAAATTGTGCGTTATATTTAAAATTATTCTAAATAGTTACTTTGGTTAGGGTAGAAAGAAGAGTATTTTAGATGAATTAAATCAAATTTAACTATATAGAAGTGACAATAAGTCCCTTAATTTAAAAGTATGTAAAAAAATCATATCGAAGTTAAGATTAAATCCAACCTTCTAACTTCATATATATTATCATGTTAATAAATATGTTGCATTAAAATTTTATAATTTATTTCTTAATTTAAAAATTCAACACAATGTATCAATTGTGAAGGTAAATATTTTGATTAGTTTAACTAGCTATAAAAATTAGAAAAAGATATTTTAGTAAAAAAATAATGAATAAACTTGTTAAGTGGTAGTGACAATAGACAAAAAGGTGTGACAATATATAGCCACTCGGATCCGTATTATAATCATCTCCTTTTCGAAAAATTAATGCTGCTAAATAAATAACAAGATTAGCCTAAATTAACTAAGCATTTGGTGGGTTCAAAGGTAGAAACACTAGTCAAAGGAACCTTTATGTCACACTTTGTGGTTGCCTCCTTATGAACCATGTTAACACCAACCTTAGCCCTCATGCGGAAATCGATCACCAAGACTATGCCAAAATCACCACCACGCGCGTCTAGCAGGAATTGGTTCGCGTCGAGCGCCGTCGCTTGCTGCCCCGAGAGCACAAGGCTTGCGTTAGCCGTTCTCTTCCCGTCGACGACCGAGGCGAGAGAGAGTTGTGGCGCCCCCAACGACGTCGTAACGAACAGCAACCGTTGGTAGAAGGCGTTGACTTGGGCTTCGTCCAAGTATATGCCATGCTTGTTTGTGTTGCGGACGGTGAAGTTGAGTACGAGGTCGTAGCGGAGAGTGTTGTTGTTGTAACTAAATTCTGTGAGTTTGGCGTGAGTGACGTAGAGGTCGAAGGAGCGGGGTTGGAGCATGACGTACACTACGATGCCTCCGATGAGCATGAGGACCAAGGCCACGGGGCACAAGATGGCGCAACACCATTTGCCACGGCGAGGGTCGTCGTGGTGGCGGGGGCATGCATTCGACGTTGTCCACGGAGGATTCATTCTGCTGTGAGAATAGAGAGTCTTCCATAGATCATATATATATAACATTGAATAATATTATCAAGGAATTTGAGGGAGAATTTAAATAGATTTGGGACTTAAATTTCACTCTTACTAGGGATTTGTTGATGATATCATGGGGGATTTGAGGGTGATTTTATCCCTTTATATTCCAGATTATGTATAGAGGCGGAATTTTCTTTTGAAAAGTATCAAATTGTGAGATTTCCAGAGAAATTACTAGATTCTGATCTTTTGTTTGCTGAATTTCATACACGTAATATTTTATTATTCAGTGTTTATACATGTCGTTGAATATCAAATTTTGTTAGTATCAACCATATATCGCATAGATATATAATCTCGATTTGTTAGCTATATAATATAGTTGACACTAGAAAATTTTAGTACGTAGTCATTGAATGATAGAGTAATATATAATTAAATTATTTGATATAAAAATATTAAAAAATCAATTTTAATTAATGAAATTTTTTTAAAGTCTTTTTTGATATAATAGCCATAGAAATAAATAATAGTAATTCATATTAATCTATATTAATTAAATGTTTGAGTTTTTTCTACCATTATCTTGGAGAAAATTTTCTCACTCAAACCACTTTCTTCCATAGTTATTAAATTTGATCCGGTGGTCAGCTTGGTCACTCTATCACATCATGGGTCATTGGGGTGAGTGAAAAAGAAAGATAAAAAAAGATAAATCCTAGATCCTTAATTTCACTAAACTTATTTTAGTTAACCCCACTAAATTTTTTTAAAATTTAAAATTAGGATTCTCTCACCTCCAATGTATAAAAATACAAAAAGTAAAAATTAAACAATTTATAAAATAAGATCACCAAATGTAAATTAATTTTTGTGCGCAACATGGCACTAAACTAGTTTTTCTTTTTTATTTTGGGCTCAGGGTAAAAATAGTAAATAATGATTATATATTAATTGATAAAGCATATTGGCCCATTTAATGCTAAGCCCATTTTGTTCACTCTATCCTTTGGATTTTGGAAAGAGATTAATAGCGATAATACGTAAGTCACTAGCCGGTAGAATTTTTCCTACGCTTTTATTCTTTTAATCAATGTTATAATTATATTGGCTAAATATTTTTTTTTCCTTGAAAATTTAGGTAAAAGTAGACACTGATATTCCGCTAAAATCAAGACATGTTTTATATATCACGCACCAACGAATTCTCGCCCTCACAGGGGTAAGGGCGAATGTATTAGCAATGTATCACACCAAAATTAGTATTTTTTTAAAATATATAATTTTTTTGTGGGGATAAAATAACGAATAGATTTCACCTAAAACTCAACAAATATATATATATATATATATATATATATATATATATATCAAAAAAACCACAACAACTCAAATGAACTAATAGTATGTTAGATTTTCTAACCTAAACAACCAAAATCAATTATTAAGTAACGCGAAAATTTCTCATCAATGAACCCCTCCAAATCAATCCTCATGCTTCCAATGTGTTTCAAAACACGCTATTAAGAGCAACAAAATTTAAAGTTACAAAATTTGAAATCAATGATGTAAGCCCTCACAAAGAACAACAACATTTTGTACCAACAATGTTGTGGTTTCTCAAATATACTAAGGGATAAATACCTCACCCTACTTGATTTATTCATTTTCGTTAATTTTTACAATAAAATTCATTAAATTTTATTATCATTTGACATATTAAAGATTTATATGATCTAATTTAGCAAATTAATACTTTTAATATAATATTTATAAAGAGATACATGCATCGTAAGATCAAATGGTTTAACCAATAAAAAATTTATTAAAATCATATAAAATATGAAATATTTACAAAATTTGATGAATTTAATTATAAAAATTATTAAAAATGAATTAAGCACTAGTACATTAAGCAATCACTTTACAAAAATAACAAGACTAGTCATATAAAACGACTAAGCATTGGGTGGTTTCAAAGGAACTCACATCAGAAAAAGTGGCCAAAGGAACCTTCATCTGACACTTGGCCACTGCCTTGGTATTAGCCATGATGGTACGACCAACCCCAAACCTGACATCAAACTGGAGCTCCACGCTGATGCCAAAAACACCGCCACGCGCTTCTTGTTGGAACTCGTTCACGTCAAGCGCAGGCATCGCTTGACGCCCCAAGAACACGAGGCGCAGGTGAACCATGTCATCTGTGTTGACAAAGACAGAAGAGAATCGCGGCGCCCTCAATGAGGTCGTAACAAACCTCAACCGTTGGTAGAACGCACTGACTTCGACTTTGTCAAAACACAAGTCGAGTTTGTTTGGGTTGTGGATGATGGCGTTTAGTGTGAGGTTGTAGCGGAGAGTGTTGCTGTCGTAACTGAATTTTGTGAGTTTGGCTTGGGTGACGTAGAGGTCAAAGGAGTGAGGTCGGAGTATGATGTAGGATACGACCGCCCCGATGAGGACGAGGATGAGGAGAGGACACAAGAGGCGGCAACAGCTTTTGCCACGCTGAGGGTCTTCGTGCTGGGGCCATTCTTTTGATACCGTTGATGGCGACGGCGACCGCGACGGCCACGGTGATGCCAATTGCATTTGCAATGGTGAATGCATTCTGTTTTTTTCCCCCCTTTTTCTCTCTGACAAAGATGTAATTTTATTGGTAAGCACAAAATGACCTAGAGAGAGTCCCAAACGACCAAATAAGCTAGATAGCCAGAGATATACTAATACTACTAAGTATACACAAATAGGGAAAAGAAAAAAGGTTGAAAGATATGGGTCTATTGAGTTTCCGTTTTTTGTTACTTGTTTCTATTTATTCTATTTTCCGTTTTTAAGATTGTTCGAAGGAAATGCGTTTACCTCACAAAATTTTGAAAATGAAGAATACGGAAAATAGAATTAGGAAATAGATACAGAAACGTTATTTTCAAAGGCACGTTGTTTCTTACGTAGCTTTGGTTTAACAAGAGAATTCTGCTTCAATTATGAATTCAAAGGCACATTGCTTTTTCTAAAAACTACTTGTATGTTGGTGGGTTCTAATGAGAAACAATTTTTTTTTATTCAAACAATATAATTGTGAAAATAAAACTATTTTTTTGAAAGATGTTTTAACAAAATAATTCTTGTATTGTTCTCATTGTAAAAGACAAAAAAGTAATAATAATCGAAGAAAAGAGAAGAAATAGATGAATTAGATCGAAGAAACATACCTGAATCCGTATGTGAAGGGTTATAGGACCAAGTGGAAATGGTGCTTAAGTAAAAGTTTACGCTAGCTAGGAGAATAGAGATACTTCAAAAGATAATAATATATAGAGAACAAGGTGGTTGCATTTTGGGAGTATTATCCATCAAAGATTGAATAATATTATTATGAAGGAATTTGAGGAAAAATCTATCTATTTATTTCCATGAATAACTGGATTTGGGACTTAATTTTACTCTTACTGGGGATTGATTGATATCATGGGGGATTTGAGGGTGATTGTATCCCTTTTTTTTTCCAGATTATGAATAGAGGCAAAATAGAAACTTTAGTGTGGGAATCAATCTCTTGAATAATATCAAATTGTGAGATTTCCTAACAAATTACTAGATTGTGACCAAATTTATTTTAATCTATAATTTTATTTGACTATTAAAAAAAAACCTTGCTAGACTATTCACTCTTACCTTGCTTGGTGTCTGAATTTTTAATAAATACATTTTAATTTTCAAATTTTACAAACATTAGACTAGTTAATCCCCAATTCACTAGATTTCTAACTACTGTTGAGGTGTTCGTTAACAGTGACATTTTGTCACCGAGCATAAAATAAATGATTTACTCCATTATTGATATAAGAATATTACTCGTAACTTAATAGTAGTATAAATGACTAAAAATATAATTGAACTACTCATGGTAGGAACAATAATAAATACATTTACAATATACAATTAAAAGAGTTTTACAATCTAACTACAAGTAATGAATGTAATGCATGTTGCTTTTTAAAGTAATGAATGCAATACTTGATTACTTTTATTTTGTAAGCATATAACAATTAAACTTCTTAAAAATATTATCAGAAGAAAATTACTTTTTTTTACTTTGAATAAAGATATGATAATACTTACATTGTAAAATCTTTTAGATGATCATTCAATCAAATTATTTTATATGTAAAAAATTTTAAATAATAAAAAAATCAATTATTTTTTTATTATGTAACAAATTTTGATTAAATAATCGCATAAAAAATCTTTATACTAATAATGAATACCAATTATTCTCTAAAAATATATATTCTATTAAAAATTCTAAAACGCACCCTTTTTTTTTGTATCTCAACGCTAAATGATATCTTAATTTCCCGTGACAACAAAAAAAAAATTAACAGAAGAAGTATTTTTTATTTACATAAAAGTAAAAGTCAACAAATTCATGAAGTGAAGCTGAGTGACAAAATATATACTCGCGTCCCTAGTAATCAGTCATGTTAATAATTGTTATTTGTATCCATTTATTTTAAAATATATATATTTTTTAAGGTTGTTTGTCCAGTATCCAAAGCGTAGTCTTGACTAATCCGAGTCGACCCGGCTCGCACACCTCGCTATGGCGGGTGAGTCTCCCACAAGGTCTCGAACTCAGTACCTTGCTTAAGCGATACCAAACCGCTTACCACTTAAACCAACCCCATTGATATTTTAAAATATATATGACTTATTACTCATTCATCTCATTAAATGAGACACTAACGAGTAATCCTTATTAAGATTTCATCTGCCAATTCATTTTCCTTGATTAAAAGTCAACCTCGCACTTGGTGGGTTCAAACGCCCCCACGCTCATCCCATTCTTATCACCATTATTTGAACCATCCATCAATGGAACCTCGATCCCACACGTGGCCGTAGCAGCATTCCCGAACAAGTTATTCCCTATGAAGTCCCCAAGCCTAAACCTTATCTCAAAATAAACCTTAACATCAATCCCAAACTCACCACCACGCGCGTCACGCTCAAACGCGCCGCCGTCGAGCGCCACCGCTCTCTCACCCTCAAACGCGACACTCATGTTAACGTCGCTCTTCGTGTGAAGAAGGTAAGAGAACCACGGCGCCCTCAACGACGTCGTGTCGGTGAACCTCGACGCTTGGTAGAGCGCGTGGGCTTGGGCGCTGTCGAAGTAGATGTTGAGCTTCTTGTTTGGGTTGCGGAGCGTGAAGTTGAGCACGAGGTTGTAGCGGAGGGTTTTTTCGTCATTGTCGTTGTTGTTGTAACTGAATTGGGTGAGGTTGGCGTGGGTGACGTGGAAGGTGACGGAGCGGGGTTGGAGGATGACGTAGGATACGAGGATTGCAAGGAGTACGATGATGATGATTAGGATTAGGAGCTTCCATATGAGGCTGAAGAGGCAGCAACAGCATCTTGTGGTACGGTTGGGGCGGGGGTGGTAGTAATTTGTTCTAGTGTTCAATTGAGGTTGCTGCTTGTGATCAGCCATATATAGGTGGTGATTGAATTAATTTGGAGAGGTTGTGAATTGATGAAGATGGAGATTAGAGTGGAGGAGGGTGAGGGAAAGGGCGTTTTTATGGTGATAAACGGTGAGAGGTACTTGCGTATGGGATTTGGTTTGGGGTTGATAGAAAATTCTCTTAAAAGTCAAAAGCAAACGTGGATGGATTATTGCTTGCCACTTGCTGCTGTCAAGTAGGTTTGCGACTTATTTAAAATAAAAGATGGTTTTTTTAATATGTAGGTTATGTTAAAAATTATTTCTATTACGTTTGTATGTATTGTCCATTATGTTAATATCTATGTGATAAGTTAGTTTTATGTACGAGTGAGAGTAGAGAATTTGAGACAATATGATATCACGAAGAAAAGATGTGATTTTATGAAAAGAAACTATGTCAAGAAATTTAAAAAATAATTACGTTAATACATTTTTTTAATATTTGTAGATATTGCGTGAACAAGTGTTAATGTCATAGGCATACGTTGATACTGTCCATATCAAAGATATTACTTATTATATCAACTATAATAATTTTATTTTTTCCTTCTACTGTACAAAGTGTATAGGGTGTTTGGACATCTTTAGTGTCCAAAAAATATCACCAAAAAATATCACTGAATTTTTTTTGTATTTTTTATATTTTGTTATAATTAAGGCAAATGACACAAAAAAGATTTATTTGAGGAAATACAAAATTAAATTTAAAAAGACAATGAATTTTTTTTATCTCTGTATATCTCTGTCTTTTTATTTTATATGTAATATTAAATACAACTTAAATGGACTATATTCAGATGGCATAAAATAGCATATCACATCCACCATTTATGGCTGAAACTTTGTTTGGCCCTGTAGAAAATCCCGAGAAGGAACGTACAGCTACAAGGGTACGTGTTTGACTTTTATCCATCTCCATACCGTATGATTATGTGGGCCTAATCATTTTGTTATTTAACAATTAGAGAGAAGAGTCTTGATTCCTGAATGCATCCTAATAATTTCCCTAAATGAAAATTTGGCATCTAAAAAAACACTATGTAAGGACAAATTCACATATGATTAAAACGAAAAAGAACCGATGTTGATTGAAAACTATTACAACGCCCATCAGCAATTGCATATGCTTCAGCAATTCAGCACTTGACCAATTATGCATCACGTGAGGGTCCAGATACTACTATACTAGTGATTGATTGGAGATTATGTCTGGCTTTGCAACAAAGTATACCCGATCATATATTTAAATTGCTAAGTGAGAAAATTCTGAAAGTACTATTTCATATTTTATATTAGACGGAAACAAACAAGTTAAAAGTATTATATGCAGAAGCCATGGGCAAAGTCAATGAACAATATACAAGTACACATTGAAGACTTTCAAAATTGAAAATTCATGAACAAGGGATCAAACAGCGCATAAAACATTCACACCCCGAACCACTTAACAATCACACGACACTTGTTCGGTTGGAACGCGGGACCCACAATCTTCCCGTTAGAGCCACTCAAAGGAACCTTGACCCCACACTTAGCCCTTGCCCTCGACCCAATATTATGAAATGTAAAATCGCCCAGCCTGAACCTTATAATAAAATGCAGCTTCACATGCACATCAAAAGCACCCTCCTTCTCATCTCTTTCGTACTCGATCTGTTGACCTTGATCGTAGAATCCCAAAACCCTCTTCCCCACAAACTCCGCATTGATTCCGTCCACGTGCTTTGCATCTTGCCTGGCAGAAACAAGCCATTGAATATTAAAAATAGTCGATAATGTTTATTAAATGTGTTTTATGAGCATGCAAGTATTTTCACCTGAAGGAATTCATCCATGTGATGGCGTCATTGGTGGAGAGCCTCGAGCCCTCGTAGAAGAGGTCACCTTCGGCGTGGTCGTAGTAGATGCCGAGCTTCTTGTTGGGGTTGCGGGCAGTGAAGTTGAGTACGAGGTTGTAGCGGAAGACGTTGTCGCCGGCTGTGTGGTTGAATTGGGTTAGTCTGGCTTGGGTGACGTGGAGCTTGAAGGGACGGGGATGGACCACGGCGAGGAAGACGAGGAAGGCGAGGAAGAAGAGGAGGACGAGCGCGAGGAGAAGCTTCCAGAAGAAGCTGAAGAGGCACCAGCAGCATGTTCTCTTGCGGCGACGCGAAGGGATGGTGGGGCCGTTGACGTCCAATTTAACATCAGCCATATGTGTGTGAAAAGAAGAGATTAAGGGCTGAGTAGTGAGTGAGTGAAATTAGGGGGTTTCTGAAATGCAATGGTATATATGGAGGATTTAGAAGGAGATATATATTGTGAGTGAGTGAATTGCGTTGTGTGGGTTGGATATGGAGCATTTTATAGGATAAGGGGTGTTGAAAAATAGCTATAGAAATAGTTATGGTTATGTACTTGCTTGTTGTTATGATTTTTTTTATTTTTTATGCAAGTTGCCTAATTCAATATCCATTTCCAGCTTGAATTGACTTGGTTTGGTGCCTAATTCAATTGTTGCGGTTGCCCCAAACGAGGACGCGTAAGGAAGGTTTTGGTACAGACACGTCACACCATCAACAATTTTTATTATTAACATCTCAAATTTTAAGTAAGTCAAATTATTTTATGTAAAATTTAAAAGTAATACCTGTTATACATTATAATGTATGATAAATTATTTATATGAACATTATATTAATGAGGTGATGATTCATCATTAAACTTGTCTCACTTCTTCATTTTACATCCGCCTAAAATTGGTATCAACAATTTCTTTGCAAGCTAAAAGCTTGGAACATACATTAATAATATTTTTGTTGTGTCCGAATTTGCTATTGCCAACTTCTTTGGAGAAGTTCCACTACGATGGACCTAAGTTACTTGAGTTGAACAAATAATATGGAAACGAAACATGTTTAAAGGTGACTCACACCTGGTGGCTTTAATATAGGTGATTTTTATTAGGCATCTTAATTGAGTAACTAATACGTTTTACTTTTGAATTCAACATGGATCAATATGATCTACATTTTTTTAGAGAGATTAATTTGATCAATTTAAAACTTTAAACAGACTAATTTGACTTATAAAGATTTAAAGAAACTAATTTGAGATATTGCATTTTTTAAAGAAAAACTATTTAGGTTCAATTTTAATTTAGATATTTTTTTTACCAATACTTTGATGTTTTTTTTTGGTACAAGTCATTACTTTACTTTAATGTTAACACATTTATTTGTCTTTCTCTTGGTCTTCCCGGTACTAGACCTTGACATTAATGCTGGGTTCATATTACAGTTTAGTGCTTCCTCCGTTTCATAATGTTAGTCCCTTTCACATTTTTAAATTTATTCACAATTAATTATGAATGAAACATTATAAAATGGAGGAAGTATATGTTTGATTTTTAATTAAAAGCATTTAAAATTGATTCTAATAGTTACTAATAGTAAATATTTCTCGCTTTTTCGACTTCTCAAATTGTGGTTTCATCCTTCTTCGCACATCTAAACAAAAATAATAGAATTATTTATTTGTTTTCATTGGTTATGAACATCAATACGATGCCTTGTAATCAATAAATTCAAATAACATGATTAAAAAAAATGCATTACTTTGGTACCCCATCAAATTTAAGGGTATTGATATATTATAATTATCTATGGCTAAGAATTAGCCACATTTTCCACTAACTCTAAATACTTATTATTTTAAGCGTGAAAGTAAATCATGACCGTTGAAATATGAAGAGATATTGATACCCTTGTAAAAACATGGGTACCGAAGGGAGAACCTTAAAAAAATATTTTTTTCAGTCAAAAGAAGAGTCATTAGCTACTTGAATGGATTAATTAGAGGTAAAGTGTGAGACCTTATCAAGATTGTTAAGGTCTTGATTTAAATATTAAAATCTTTTAATCTTACAATTTTGAAAAGGTTAGTCAATCTCACTATTATCAGTTAAATTGAACAATCTTATGATTTAAATCGTGTTACGATTTCACATTTTACTCTTTTTTTCTTAGGTTTTTACCATTTGGTTTTCCAATGGAGTTTTAATGAGACTTGCCTTGCCCTTGCCAGGGTTTGTTTTTGCCTCGATGGTGCATGTCGTGTTCTTTTCTTGCTCACCTTGGGCTTCAGCTGCTTAATGAGGAATTACTTATTCGTCTAAAAAAGAATTTTGTTTTGTTCATTTTTATTTTGTTCTTCTAATCTTACGAAATAGCTTGATTTTAACAACCTTAAAATCTATATCCTTACATAATAAAGTGTATTAGGTATAAATCTTATTTTATTATGTAGAAATTGTGCTTAATTGAGGCTAAAGTTGCAGAGAGATGGAGAAGAATTGAAGAATGAATGAGATTCTTATTTCACCAAGTGATTATTACAACCTACAAGATTGGTTTATATATATGAAGTCATCACCTAGTGTGAAATGTAAGTTTCTAATTGCCATAACAGAAAGTAAGCCTAACTGTAGACTGTAGTAATAGATAACAGAAAATTAACCTCACTTTCTAACCAACTTAACACACCAACCCTACAAGGTGGTTAACTTAACCATTCACTTAACCACGATATTAAATATTCTTCATTTTAATTTTTTTTTAAGTAAAATATTCGTTTCAGAGGATTCATTATTCGTTTTAGAGGATTCTTATCAAGTGTAAGGATATGGAGAAATTTGTACGTGCTTTTAGAATGCTAGGCTGAAGAAAATTCAAAGAAGGTACCTACAAGACTAAAAATTTGACTTTTATCCAGCTCCATACCTTATGATTATGTGGGCCTAATCTCTTTCTCATTTAACCAATTAGGGAAAAAAAAGGAGTTCTGCTTCCTAAAAGCATCCTAGTTTCCTTAAATGGAAATTTGGCATCAAAGAAAACACTATGTAATGACAAATTCACATATGATTAAAATGAAAAAGAACCGATGTTGATTGGAGATTAGTACAACACCTATCAGTCAATTTCATATGCTTCAGCACTTGACCAATTACGCGTCTCGTGAGGGGCCAGATACTACTATACTAGTAGTGGATTAAGGTAATAATGAGGGGAGAGGGGTACTTACGCGTGTGATTTGGTTCGAGGGATGATTGGAAAGGATTTGAATAGTCAAAACGAAACGCGGCAAGGAGAAATTATATTTCAACACTTTTTATTAAAAATATTCACACTTCTATGCCCATAAAGATATGTAACGTCTATTATACTCATACTTTCTTTTCTTCTTTTTTTAATGATAAATTTCACATTTTTGTAAACGAAAGTGTTGAGACTTGGGTGTCAGAAATTTCAAAATGCTTGAATTGACTAGTGCTAGCTGAAGTATGTGATATATATAGTGGTTAACTGCTTAGTTTGGCCGAAACCACCTCCTTACTGAAGAAAATTCCAAGAAGGTATCTATCTACAAGACCAACAAGTTTGATTTGTTGTATCCGGGTTCAACACCGTTAATGACCAAGCGGGGCCTAATCTCTTTGTTAGTATTTAACATATGCAATTAGAACAAGAGAGTCCTGGTTCCTGAATGCGTCCTAGTTTCCCTAAATGGAAATTTGGCATCTAACAATTAAACACCATGTAATGTAATGACAAATTCACATATCACTTTTAAACATAACAGAACTTGATTGGAAATTATGTCTGGCTTTTTCGTTATTTAATGTATTAACGCGGAAACAAACAAGCAAGCAAGCAAAGTATTATTACGTATCGCCGGCATACAAAAGGCACATTTCATAAAATCCAAGACTATACAAAGACCATATATACATATATATATGGGAACAAAAAGAAATTGAAAATTCATCACCATTGGACCACTAATTCCCTATCTGAAATAACTTAATAATAATTACATCTACGCGCCGAACCACTTAACAATAACACGGCATTTGGTGGGTTCGAAAGCGGGACCCACAATCTTCCCGTTAGAGGCACTCAAGGGGACCTTTATCCCACACTTAGCCCGTGCCCTCGACCCAAGATTATTAAATATAAAATCACCAAGCCTTAACCTTATAACAAAATGCAGCTTCACGTCAATGTCATAAGCACCCTCCTTCTCATCCTCTTGATACTCTATTTGCTGACCCTGATCGAACCCCAACACTCTCTGCCCCGAAAACACGGCGTTTATTGCGTCCGTTTGCTTCGCGTCTTGCCTGAAAATAATCAGCCAGCCATGCATTGATTTAAATTTATATATAGTATTTAAAAAATTAATATACATGTAAAGTTAAAAATAAATGAATGGTTGACATAAAATGAAATACATGCCTGAAGGAGTCGGGCCACGTGATGACGTCGATGGTGGAGAGCCTGGAGCCCTCGTAGAAGGCTTCGCCCTCAGCGTGGTCGTAGTAGAGGCGGAGCTTTTTGTTTGGGTTGTGGGAGGTGAAGTTGAGTGCGAGGTTGTAGTAGATGGTGAAGTTGGTGTCGGAGTGGTTGAATTGGGTTAGTTTGGCTTGGGTGACGTGGAGCTTGAAGGGCCTGGGCTGGACTACGGCCAGGAAGATCAGGAAGGCGAGGACGAAGAGGAGGACCAGCGCCAGGAGAAGCTTCCACAAGAAGCTGAAGAGGCACCGCCAGCATGACCTCGTGCGACGGCGGCGGCCGCGGGCGCCTTGATCCGCCGGAGGAATGCTGGGCCCGTAGAATGCGCTGTTCAATTTAGTGTCAGCCATGTGTATTTATGCAGTGAATTGCGCTATGATATGATATGTGGTTTGGATATTAATGTGTATATATAGGATAAGGGGGGTGTTGAAGAATCTATAGAAAAAGTTATGGGCATTGTACTTGGGGGGATGTTATGATTTTGATGCAAGTTGCCTAATTCAATAGCAGCTTGAATGGACCGGTTTGGTGCCTAATTGATTCAATTGTTGCGGTTGCCCCAAACGACTTACGTGCGCGGAAGGAAATTATGGTACGGACACGTCATCCCATCCATGACTTCTCAGCATGCCGTTTCCATTTCATTTTATTTTATTTTTTCATGACAGCTAACACGCATGCTTTTCCCACTACACCTTGAGCATCTAACATATTGCGCGTCTGACCATGTCCACGTGGACAGTGTAAATGCATCCAAGTGGATAAAAATAAAGGGTGTCATAAGGCTTAGTCCATAATTGGAATGGGCCATTATCGGTAGGCCATCCAAGTCAGCCAGGTAGCTGAGACTAAAATTTAGCAACGGGTTTGCATATGGAGCATCACGTGACTCTATTTACAAACAATATTACCTGCAACTAATTTACTTTTTTATTTAAAATGTCGCTTTATTATTGATCGTGTTAGACGGTGTCAAATAAACGTTAATAATGTTGGACGGTGATATGTAGAAGAGCAGTTTCAACTTGAGCTAGCGAAGAGAACTTTTGGCCTGTAGACTAACTAGCCTAAAAGAGTAGGTACGGTCCTTCATAAGTTTAGCACTCAAGTTTACGAGCAAATAAGTTGATGCTTACACAGAACTAACTTTCCTTTTGCATGGCTACTAGGCAATCATTAATGTTGATGGTGGTTTTTCCTACACAAATCCATCTTCATATGTCAAGCACGTAACCAATTATGGGGCCAAAATCCAAGTGGCAGAGTAAATGTATCCAACTGGATTTTCATTTTGTACTTTGTTTTTGGGTGTTTTTATTGGACTTGTCAACTTTCTACCTCCAATTATTGGGCTCACAAGGCTTACCCCATAATCTGAAGGGCCCAGTATAAACAGCAGTTGGCGGCATCCAAGCCCATTGTGCAGGTGCCATGAGCATATAATTTTCCTATCCACACATGCTTCTGCTTCCTTTAATGCCCAAAATATATAATAGTCTTAATAATCAAATCACACCAAATATAATTGGTGATGGCTGCTGCTAGGAAATTAGGAATACGAGGATTTGAATCCTTCGTATATATTGAGGATTTTACTTTAAACGGAAAGTAAAGGCTCTACATCTTTGAATTAATAGTGTATTATGTATGAATTTTACTTTACTGATTTAAGAGTTTAGGACTCTTACTTTTTTTTCTAAGGCAAAATTATCACTTTAAAGGATATCAGACTAGAATATAATACTTCTGTTGTTGTAGACATAAAAGAGGCGGATCAAAACTTTGCACCAATTATTGAATTTTCTCTTGGATAGACACAAGTCTACTATATCATATTTAGACACTCATATAAAATTGACGAGGGTGTGTGTTTTTTTGATACATCGATGGGTCCTACTCTTATAATGAGGATTCATAAAAATGAGGACTTATCTCAATTAATAACATTTTTTCTTGTATAGATATTTTGTCTCATTTGCAACAATTATTTGACCATGTATTAATTACCAAGTGAAAATTCTAGAGTACTCATATTTGATCATATATTTTTATCACATGGAAGAAAAACGAAAGAATGGACAATACAAAGACACATTGCATAAAATCCAAAACACAAACAAAAAGTAGGACTGTTAAACGGGCTAATCCACATGCCTAAACGGGCTTTTACTATTCACGAATCAGTTTTTATATGTTTGGTTCGTCCATTAATGTGGGTAAACGGATTAGTCCACGGGTTTTGCTTATGTTAATACTAAACGGGCCAATTTGACCCGTGGGATTAAATGGGTTAGGCCTAAATAGACTTTTGCTATTCGCGAACCGAATTTCATACATTTGATCCGTCCATTTAACTAGATAAAAGGGTCGGGCTCGCGGGACGGACTCATTTTGACAACCCTAATAAAAAGGGTGCAAAAAATAAAAAGAGACAAAATATCAACAAAAAATCTAATTATAAACAAGAGTTTTTTTTTCAAATCAAACATCACACACTAAAGATAAGTAATATTGTTATCAAAAAAATATACCCGTATTCTAAAAAAATGCGAGTTAAATTTTCGTTGTCACAAATTTTAAAGACCTGTTTAAAACTTGACATCACACGTAGTAGGCTCAAACCTAGCCACCAATTTCCCATTAGAACCACTCATCAAAGGAACCTTTACCTCACAATCCCCCCTAGCCTTCGAGCCATGGCCTATGACATCACCAAGCCTAAACCTTATAGTAAAATAAAGCTTCACGTATATATCAAAATACCCACTTCTCCAGTCTTGGTCAAACCCAGAGCGTTGACCTTGATCAAGCACAAAAACTTTCTTTCCCATGAACACGCCACTCATGCGATCCGTGCTCTGTGTTTTGTCTAATCGAGTTCCTCCACGTGATTACATCAATCGATGCAAACCTCGTACCTTGGTAGAAGACACTGCCTTCGATTTTGTCGTAGTAGATGTCAAGCTTTTTGTTTGGGTTATGTGCCGTGAAGTTTAGTACGAGGTTGTAGTGTAAGGTGGTGTTGTTTGTGAAGTTGAATTGTGTGAGATTTGCATTTGTGACATAGAATTTGAAGGGTCGCGGTTGGACTAATAAGAAGAAGATGAGGAATAAGAGGAGGACGAGGGTTATGATTGTGAGGAGAAGCTTCCAGAAGATGCTGAAGAGGCGGCGGCAACGTGTTCTTGTTTGGTGGTGATGGTGGCGGCGACAGGGTTGTGACGGTGGAGGAATGGAAGGGTTACCAATCAATTGAGGTTGCTTATTATTCTCAGTCATGTGTGAAATAAAATGAATTTCCTACAATAAAAATGTGGATTACTGACAAAATTTAGTGAAAGAAAATGTTTTCTCTCATCTTTTAATATTAGCAAGAAAATAGATCATACATCAATGAACAAAATGTAAATTCTTAGAAAAAAACTGAAAAAAAAAAGAGGGTCAAAAAGTTTGACGAGCAATAGCAGGGGACTTAATCAGAGGGAAATGTGCTAGTGAATTGAGTGTTGTGTAATGTGTGAGTTTGAAAAGGAGTTGTGAATTGCAACAGAGGACTTATAAGGAAATGACTTATAGTGAGTAGTGTTTTGTGGGGGGAGGATTATATGGATATGCCTCTATATATATTATTATAGGATGAAAGAGGGTTGAAAAAAGAAATCTACTCTATCTAAAGAAGTATGGGTACGAGTAGGTACACTTGCTTGTTTTGTTATTATGCACATTTGCCTTGATTGGATTTCCACTTGGAATTGAATGGAATATATCACATAGCAGATTGAATTGGCTAGTGGTTGTTGACTTGGTGCTAATTCACTTTGTGGATTTGTGGTTGCCGAAACGACTACGCGGAAGAAATCTATGGTACAAATCAATTTAATTGAAGAATTGAAGGGGGGAAAAAAAGAATTTTAAAAATTTTGATGCATTGAGTATATGTTGAAAATTTTAAAAGAAAACTCATTTTTATTGATTCTCTAACAAGTGTACTAGTAGTACTGAAGGTACCTCAGCAAAAACCCTTTTACTTTTGTGTCTTTTTTTGGATCTTCAATTTCTTTGATGTTAACAACCGTGATGAGTGATGGCTTCCCCCACAATCAATCAATGTGATAAGCATCTAATCAATTACGCGTCTGCTAGGTTCCAAATCCACTTGGACTGAGTAAATGCACTCAAGAGGATTAAGGATGTTTTTATTTTTGGGTTAATATGCTAGGGGGCAATTTTTTTTTCTTTTGTTAATACATAAACACAAAGTGTTTGGTTACTAGCACAAGACATAAATATAAAAACATAATTACAGATATAAAGTAAGTCTTATATTTTGTTTGGTGATGATATACAAGACATAATTTATTGATGGTGAAGGTGGTGGTGAAAATGGCGGTGAGTGGTTGGACTTGTTACTTTCATATGTCAAAGATAAAATTGTTAATAAGAAAATATGTAATGGATAAAATTGGAAGAAAAGAATTTCATTAACGTGTTGTTTCCATCTCCTGTTTCTATGTCCCAGCAAAATATATGTACAAAAAATATATTAATTTTATGTCATGAGACACCAATTTTTATATCTATCTCTATAACCAAACATAATTGTGTCCCTACATCTCTGTATTTATATTATATATTATCAATCAAACGTAGCCTCTAACATTGGTACATAATAAAAAGGAAAACTAATATGTAGTATTGGGTCATTTGGATTATTCTATAATCCGTTGGAATGGGCCATTATAAGTAGAAATTGGCAGGCCATCTATTTTGATACTTTCAAAAATGCTTACAAAAATCTTTCTTTCAATGAAAACAATGAATGATCTTTTAACCTGTCTATATCAATGCAAATTATTAAAGAAGACCAACTCAACTTAGGTCAAAAGAAAAGAATTATCTTATATTAAGGTTATCTAAACTTTATTTTTAAGTAATGTGAGATTTTATCGTTAATTTGCTCAACACAATCTGGTTATGGACTAAAAGTGAGCCCCATAACCATAAGTTACTAATAAGTTAATAATTCAATTCTTTAATCCTTAATAGCTCAAAAACTAAGCTCATGAGCCAATAAGTTGATACTAACACACTATGTCGTGATTAGGTATGGCTTTTAGCATTTGACAATATACTACCATATTATTGGGTCGATAAGGCCTAGCCCATTATGAGAATGGCCCAAAGTAATAGTCCAGTTGCCTAGCTAATAGTCCAATCACATTTTGCTGATGCTGGGTTTCATTATTTAGCGTCCAAAAATTGTCATTTTCTCTGAACCTCTTGCTCGCAATCTGTTTCTTCTTCTTCTTCTTCTTCTTCTTTTTAATAAGTTTGATGTAAATTTTATTGCTAAAAAGGTGATCAAATAATAGTAGTTAGTCGGGATTATAAATAAAAAATACCTTTGTTATAAGTTATTAGAGATTAGAGAATAATGATTCTTATAAAATTTTGAGACTTGACTCGAATAAAATTTAAATTGACACAAGTTGATTAACAAAATTTAATTAAAATAAAAATTAAGCTTACAATTACAATTAACAAAAGCTACCAAATTTTTAAGTAAAGCGATTAAATTTGTACATTGGTTGTGGACCAAAAATAAGGAAAACTTCTGATGTGCCTTAAGCATGCGGAGATATACAAACCCGGGACCCCCCCTAAGATCAATTAACTGATTAGCTTATTAGGTAATTCAGTTTAAATTGGTCTATCAACGATTCAAACAGACTTATGCTTCGAGGAGATCCTTCGTAGTATGTTCGAATTTTTTGAAAAACATATAATTTGTCTGACAAGTCCTTAATATCCTTGGTAACAAAAAATAAAATTGGAGGGATCCTTCATTTTGTTCCAATTCTTTTGACTTTAGTGTGAGGAAGAGATTAAATACACTAAAAGTGTGTTTCTTTTGCTTCTCTGTCATCTTATTTTTGCATATATTTATAAAAAAAAATAATCAGAATAAAAAAAAGTCTCTTAAATCATATCATAGGAATACATAATAACAAAAATTAGAGATATAAACGATGTAAATGCTTAAAGATGATATATAAGGAAATAGGGTTACAATATTCTCACATTCTGATAGCTACTTTTGCTCTGTTGATCAATTTCATATGGCATCTTTTAAAAAGTTTAGTAGTTAGAAAGAAGAAGAAAAAAGACTCATGGATACTTTAGTCTATAGTGGTGACATGCTAAAGAGAGATGTGATTGATTAATTGTTGTGTCCTGTTACATGAGCAATAAGGTTCATCTGGGGGAGCTATATTCATAGTGCATATGTTTTAAAAAAAATTGACTGATACACGTTTGGAGTGACTTAAAGTAAAAGGTTTTTTAAAAATAAATAAATAAATAAATGTTTAAAAAATTTAAAGAAAATAAGTTAAAATATCATTTTTTAAAGTTGGCAATGTTCTACTGGTAATATAAGTGATTTATGGGAAAATTACTTTATAAATTGTTACAAACAAATCGAACTGATCAGAGATATTGTCTATAACTCGGACTTTGGGTTTAATCCAAGAGCTGCCAAGATCGTGAGTACAGTGGTGATGAGTAATGTCCTTAACCGACGTGGGTGGTATTTGTAAAAGTCAATTCAACGCTCAAGTCAGTTTGTGAGTGAATATGAGGTAAAAATAATAGTTAGAGAATGCACCCGAGCATGAGTATAATCCATACTTATATACTTGCATGAGGACAAACTGTCTTCTAATCATTCTGAAGTATGTGTAATTGTTTTTAAGATCATCATGTAGCTAATTGTGGCTTGTGCGTATAATGATGTCCATGAAATCTTTTATAAGTTACGACAGTTATGCAAGTGTGTATTAATTGCTCAAAAACTTTGAGAGGTTATAGAGTTTTAGGTCTATTAGGTCGAGTGCTCATGATATGTCAGGCGCAAATAAATGGAAACTATCTTGGAACCATGTCATGCGTCTCGGATCCAGATTTGGACCATAAATAAATGAAAACAAAACTGTTAAAAACAAGTTATATAATAAGAATTTAAGTAAAAAAATACTTTTTTAAAAGTTAATCTAATCAGGTCCAAAGTTTAAATTAGAGTAACACTATTTTAACAATCTAATTTAATAACCTTTAAACAATCACATTTACACAGGTGTAGAACTCTTGGTGGACCGACTATGGTAGACTCCATATCTTTAAATAATCGCGATAATATTTTTAAATATAAATAAGTAATGCTATGGTGGGATAACTTTGAGACAATCATACTCATAAAAGTGTAGAACCTAATATAAATCTTATCATAATGAACTCCATATTTTTATAAGTGTAATTATTTTAAAATTATCTTGAATAATTGTTATCTTATATTTCCCATCTTAAGTAGCATAAAGACCAACAAATTGGGTACGGCATGACATGGACAAGGTGGCGGTTTTGAGTGTGCCGACAAATGAAAGAAGGTTCTGTTTAATGTTTTTGCACAACCTTTTGACGGTGCTCATCACTGCCTGGTAAAGCCACATGATGGATGAGTTGGGTCATAATGTGTAGACATATATAGTTTTGAATTTCTCTTGATTATAGAGAATAGAAATGAAGATAAGGACCACTCACTTTGTACACACACGTAATGGAACCAAAGCAATTTCTTTCACGATATTATTAATTGCCAAAGTTAGGTGAGGGTGACTTTGAAAAGGACCACCATCACCATGCCATGTGGAACACCACACTTACATACATGCACCCACATGATCACAAATTCTTGTGTTATAGTGGAGCGTTATGCTGAAAATCCTCAAAATATAACACATTATAAATGATATTTTAATTATTACTTGAAAAAGATTTATACTTTAAAATTACACGATCATTTTTCATACAATTTAAAATATATTTTATATGACATTTGATGATCACACAATTTTTTTTTCCCATAAACCATTTTTCATAAAGACGCCCACCATCCTTCAATAATTCACACCTTTACCTCTGACTCCATTCTCATTACAGAAAGAAAAAATAGCTAGAAGGTTAATTTATATAATTAATTAACTTGTGCTAGAGGCTTCCTTGTGCTACCAATCTTCTTCTATAAGAAACATATATCCCTAGAGATCCTTTAGTTTCCATCCAACTTATAGCATGAACATATATATCAAGTGGAACCTGGTACTCTAGGTGCAGGAATCACCCACATGCTAAATGAATCTGGAAGGCCAAAAGATAAAGGATAACCAAAGTGGTCCAGTACTTGCATATAAAACAGACAACAAGGAATGCATAGACATGTGGATATAAATACATACACACACACATATATACCCCAATATATATAATATATATTAACTAAATAATTAGAAACCATAAGTTGGCATAAAAAAACAAGCCAAAATAAACTCGAATCATGGATGAGTATTATTGAGAAAATGAAAGAAAACGACACAGGATGCTTCATCACACACTCATTTGTTATCCAAATCCAAACAATAAAAAATCATGGACTAAATTTTAGTAGTACTATCAATAAAAGAAATCATAAATAAACAATTAATATAAAACAATTTACACAAATAATGTACCAAAATTAATCTCAAATTTATTGCCATTGCTTAGCTCATTTATATTGGCATATGTAACCATTATTACATATTGTAATTTCACATTTCTATAGCAAAATGTACAATTCAAATTATACTATAATAATTAACGTAAAGGGGCCGTGATCATCAACAATTCATGCACAGAAATTACACGTAGGTACTAATTAACAAACGTAGAAAAATACGTATAAAAATACAGTGAAATAAAAATGTGGCACATATATAATTAAACAAAAAATCAGATTTTTCAGACGCTAACGGAGCAACGTTGGACCAATTGGTACTTCACGGCGTTCTCACCGACGGCAATGCCGTTGCTACTTCGGGCGGCGCCGATGCTGATGAAGGCCGGGCACCGGACGTAGAGGTGATAGCGGCCGGAGATGAAGGTGCCGACCTTCCAACGGACCCGGCCGTCGATTTTGATGGTGATGATGACGTTACCGTTAGACTCGTCTTGGCTTAGACCTAGGAAGTTGAAGGGCGCAACGGGAACGTTTGTTCCGTAAACAAACGGCGACCAAACGTCTACCTCCTTGTGGCCCTGAAAACCAAAAAAAGTTAGGCAATAGATCTTAAATTTGGGAAATAATAATTATTACTATTATTTTCTTAAAAGCTCTCCCGTAATAAAGCTTATTTCCCTTTGAAAAAAATGATAAAACTTATTTTGACATCAATTTGATCATAAAATTTTTATAATATTAATTTAGTTCTATTTTTAATTTTGAATATCAATTTAATCTAATTATCAAATTATGGTTTGACTAAATTTATGTCAAATTTTATTTTAACATTAAATTACTCTACCTGTTCTTAAGTATATGTTACTTTGACAGAATGCAAGAATATTCAAGAAACCTAAAATTCATAGTGATTTTAAGAAATAATTTTACTAAATTACTCTTATTTATGGACTTAGACAGTGAAATGCTCCATGCTCCATGATAAAGAGAGATAGTACATTTCCGTCAAATTAATTAAAAAAAGGATAGTAATGAAAAATTATTGTTTTCAAATAAGGGTATAATTAAAATTTTAACAATAAATTTTTCTTAAAAATACGAAAGTGACATATAATTTAGACCAAAACAATTTAGCTAGCGTAACCAATAATAAAGAACAGAGGAAGTAGTCTCAAACCAAAAAATGTTTAAACTAAATTAATATCAATTTATTTTTCGCAACTAAATTAATTTGAAAACAAGAATGTTACCACCAAACTCATTATTTAATCCAAAGCTTAAGATTAAGAAATAAATTTACGTACTTGTAGATGAAAAATGTAAAAGTGGTTGGTTAGTACAGAAATGAATGAATGAATAAAATGGAGCAAAGACTAGAAACGAACCTGGTAAGAGGGAGGGATGGCCGTACGGAGAGTAACCTGCTGGCTGCGGTAGGTGACGTAGGTGTCGAGGCGGTCATAGTAGACACCTATGTGGTCGTTAGGGTTCCGCGACGACAATGTCACCTGGAAATTCGACGTCAAGAAATTGGGGACGGTGGCGTTGAAGGCGTACACGGTGACGTCCTGGAGTATGAAGGAAGGTTTTGAGGGTCTTAGAATCGCCCATATGAGAAGGATTGTGAGGAGGACTAGGAAGATGAACACTACGATCCCCCAGAATATTCTTTGGAGTAATCTCCTCTTACCACACTTGTGATCAACATCACAAACCTTCACCGACATGATGATCTTTGCAAGTGTGTTGTGTTTTTTTTTTTCAAGGATACTTTTTTGGATTTGGAGTGTGTGTGTGTGTGTGTTTGTGTTGTTAGATGAAGTTAGTGTGTGGAAGAATTTTGTATTATAAGATGTGTTTGGTGAGAAGGGTTTGAAATGTAATGATGAGGGAGGAAATTGGAGAGGTTTCGTGTGAATGGTGCTAGCTTTTTGTGATTGTGAAATGTGTGTTTGGTTTAATAATTAATTTATAATATAAATGAAAGTGTGGGTTTTGGGAGAAGATATGATAAGATTACGTTAGATTAGATGGGTTTGTGTAGTTTTGGTGGTGTGAGTATGAATGGATGGTGGAGAGAGGCTGCTGTGTGCGCTAGGTGGATAGGTGTGTATGTATGCATGTATGAGTATGTGTGTGTGTGTAGCAATAGCTAGTTAGTGGAACTATCTAGGTGAGAGAATTTGGTTGTTGAGGAGTGAGGAGAATTTTCAGCAGGTTACTTTATTATTGTTGTTTAAACCATATGTGAAATTAGTGACTATGGATGACATGGATGACTTTGCTTGTTTCATATGCCATTCCCCACAATATCAAAATACACAACTCCTCCTCCCACCGATACCTCCTTGGTTAGACTGATTTATGTTCTTTTTTTTTTAATTAATAGTTTTAAGTACTGAGTCTTTAATATAAAAAAAAAATAATACTAAAAGATTCATGTTTTAAATCCTGCAAAGTGAAAAATTCACTTTAAAATATAACGTAAAATTTTTCTCCATTAAATTAATAAAATAAAAAAATAGGGTTCAATTTCATTTTATTAATAAAATGATAAGATCATTCACTTTATTATTTAATGTAAATCTCAAATTTTAGATGATTTTTTCTAAAATGTCAAATGCTCTAACATGATTGCTTCACTGGGAGGTTACATGTGATTTTTTTAAAAAAAAGGGTTTGCTTTTTTTTATAATATCTCACAAAATTTTGAACTATTTATCTTTCAATAAGTCAAAATGTTAAAACGCTAATTTTTATTAATGGTTAAAATTGTATTCTGTACCCTGAAAATTAGATACTTTAGAATAGCACAAAAGCCTCTAGGTCATTGCAAGTTTAACTTGCCAATTTTGTTGTTTTCTTCTCTGCATAAAGTATATAACTACTGATGCTTTCGTTTCTTACTATGATAGGACTCATATATGTGTCACACCTCTCCATAATAGAGTAATCACTTTTAATTTGCATACATGTGACAGATCCCATGATCAGTGACAGTTCACCAGAAGGACATAACTTTCATATTTATAGAAAAAAGAATATGATAATTACTACTATTCCTGTTGGTTTTTTGTGAGAATTAACATGTGAATAATATTAAAAAAAAAACAATCTGGACATGTGATAAAATATTACAAATTGGACTGTTTAGATTGCCATTGGTACTAATTGAAAACAAGTAATTATAATCCGTACTATTACATCGTACGTGAAGATGTGTATATTAGTATATACTATATTTTTCTTGGTGGATTAATGTATTGTCCTGTGCATATTACTATTACACTTGCTTGTCAAGCTTGACATCTCAATAAAACTCATCCATTGATTTCAATTAATGATGATGGCATAGGGCTTCGTTGATGCTAATGCGTGCCCAGTCAACAAAAGAGTGCTTTACATTTTGTTAATAAAACTGATACAAAGAGACAATAAGGCTAAAAATAGAATGAGATCTCAAGGATTAATCAACTTTCATGAATTGGAAATTGGATCAAATTTCATTGCAAAAGATTAAGTTAATACTTACTCTCCGTATAACCTTTTTCTTTTCTTTTAAGATCCTCTTCATGTGTATAGATCATGTCATCAATTGAGATTCGAACGGTAATTTATCAGATTGTAATGGATTGACTTCTTCGTTATAAGATTAAGTGTGACTAGATAATGTGAGAAAATTTTACCTATGTAAATAAACTAATTCGACTCAAGTCAGATCAGTTCAAATTCATATAACTTTAAATATGAATGATTTATACTAAAAGTAAAAAAAACAAAGAGTAAACTTTTAAATTCGATTATGAAATTGTCATTAGGTTAAGAAAACAATTATATTAATTCTTTAAATTGACAAAGATCAATAAAGTTAACCCTTTATCTTAATCAGATTAATCTCTCTTTAAAGGAGTAGCTCCAAAAACAAATTTATGCGCCTTTAATAACCGGTAGATTTGCGATTGGGAAAAGGAACCTCTTAGCGACACGTTTGGTGCATATACTAGCTAGGCCCCATGTATAAATGCCCATGCCAACCTACTTTAATGGGGAGTTATTAAAGTTTCCAGAATATACTTGGCAGCCAAACTAAGGGTAGCGATGGAAGAGTGTAAAGAATCAAATAAATACCACGAAAAAAAGAAACCAATTTCCATTTCCATGAATCAAAACTCTCTTTATGTAACCTGTGGGGCCCAACGGAAATTCCAATTGTTTCATTAATTTTGGGTACCAAAAAAAGAAAAGCAAAATGCAAACCTAAGCTAGTATGATTGCAATTGTAACGTATGATTGGGAGACAATTGAGGCTTAAAAATGTCGAAAAAGATTTTTACACAATTGTTCAATTAATTCAACTAATTTATTTTGTTTAAATAATTTTTTAACAATTAAGTGTAATAATTAATTATATATATATATTAATGTGACAGTGGTTCAAATTTATCAAAAATGTAGTAAGTTCTGTTCGCTAATAGCGATGGAAATCATTCTACCACACTCACTGATTTTCATCCCTATTCGCAAGGTTTTTTTTTTTCAGTAGTGAGTGGTTGTTATTTATTTCACAATTTATTTTCCTACTCACTAATAAGACATTATCTTAAGCAAAAGTGACATGCATGTTTTAGAAATTGAAAGCAGATCTTCGGAGTTATCTACGGACAAATATAAATAATTTCACAATTCACAACCACATAGAATTAAAAATTAAAAATCCCCAAAAGCAAACATTTCGCAATTATTAAACTGGTCCATTTTATTTGCTCTGGCAAAATGGGAACATGTTTCTGGAAGTCTTTATCTCATTAATTTGGCCTTCGTTGCCAACAAATACCATTTCTATGGATCATTATAATGAAAAAAGAAAAAATTAAGTTGCTAACTTATTGGGATGAAACTAACTTAAGATAGCATATTAACATTCCCAATATATCTGCTATAAACTTTTTCATATTAATAAAATCAAGAAAATGTTAGCCCCTTCCAAGATGTCAACAGTTAGTTACAATTAAGCTATTGAAGTTAAGATTTCATATATATCTTCAAATATTAAGACATTGAAAAATTTTGTTTTCAATCATACACTTAATTTAATTATATTTATTAAGTATAAAATTAATTAGGGAAATTAACAGGAAAATTTCATTTACTTTAACATATCGTGTACCATTATAAATAGTCGTGGATTTTTTAATTAATAAGCATATTAATTAAATGTCTGAATTTATTTTACCATTGTTTTAAAGGAAATTTTCTTGCCCAAATTATTTTCACTTAATCTTTCATAATTCAAAAAAAAATTATATTTCGCTATACTTATTTCAATTAACCTCAATAAATTTCACATAATTTAAAAACAACATTCTTTCACCTCTAGCATTTAAGAATACAAAAAATATTACAAAATTTATATAAAAAATAAGATCAACAAAGGCAAAATAATTCTCATGCATAACATGGGTACATCTTAATTTGACCGTTATTTTAAAAATATAAGGCAAAGAAACAAATTAAGAAGCCAGCTAGTTAAGTTCTTCATTTCTCTCCCCCTTTCAATACACAATAATTCCTACACATATGTAAAGATTGGGAAACATGTTCCTTTATTTTCTTTCTCTATTCGCTTTCTCTAAAGAAACAAATGAAACTGAACTCTCACGCCAGTCTTAATTACACAAATTATTATTCAAAAAAATGTAGCAATGCCTTAGAACATTGTATTTTATGAAGTCTCTTACATTGCTTTCATAGTAATAATTGATGACGCTCCAGTTATATACGGTATCACCCTGTCCCCAATTGCTGTATAATGTAGTAATTTGGTAGCTACAAGTAAACATAAGCCTTGAATTATACCATTGAATTATATACAGGATTTACTCATACTCTAAAATCAACTCGAGAGCTCATAAACTCACAACTTTCTTTTATTGTTTAGGAGATGTTCGCTGTCAACAGTGATTAATCATCCTTTTAACACTTTAAAATCACTTAAATGAATATGTCTCTTTCAACAAATTTTTTTATACATACTGTCAAAAATCTAACCAAATACTTAAAAAATTTAATCATTTACGAACTATGATGAGTTATCACACTTGTAGTCATCTACCAACCCCAGCTCATAATCTAAATCTGCTCATGAGCTCATAAACTCACAGTTGTAGTCTCTCTTTCACACTAATTAGAGGGGCCCTTCTTTTATTTATTGGTTGAAAATTCAAAGTTTGGGCGCAAATGTAAAAAACTTTTTCCCTTTTGTCAAAACTTTATATAACTTTTTGAACGGATTTAATTAATAGGAATTCTTACGTGTATTTTTTAGAGTAAGAAAAATCTCTTGATTTGATCTATTTATTAAAAAATGTTTAGTGTACACTTATTTTATGTCATCGTAATGGCACTAACGTATAATATATGAATTTTTATATTTATCTCTCTTCTCTTTATCTACTCACTCACGCACACACTTCTTCTCATCCATCTCTTCTTTCTCTTCCTCCTTCTCCTCAGCCCTTCACATTTGTATGTTGTTCTTCTTCTTCATACCTTCTTCTTCCTCCTCCTCCCAACGAAAACATGAAAATGTAACCCACCAAATTCATTATGCTGATCAAATCGACATGAATGAGATTTAACTTATCAAAACGGCATACATTTATTTGTTTTGTCATTGACAAGTCGAACCCGGGGACCTTAAATAGATAAGTACGAACCACTTAAATAGGTCGATCGTAACTAATTTTTAATTTCCCTTGTCGTTCTTCATACGCAATTTAGGTTCCCATGTGTAGAACATTGACATGAAGGTAAACAATAGAACAGATCAATTGAGAAACTTGGCCATCCAATTGGGACCTACCAATTCTCAATTTTCTTACTATACAGCTTGACCTTTCGTTATGTTTTTTTCAAATTCATAAAATTGTGTCCGCCGACAGTATACTAGTGAGTCTATAAAGCAGTAAGCAACAAATTAAGAAACGGATGGAAAATTCTGAGGCTGACGTAGCGCATTGAATTTGAGGAATACATGAGCCCCATTAATTGAACTTTATAGTCTTCAACGAAAACAGAGTAACTATACATCCTCAAATATCCTTCTAATTATTAAATAGAGTCAAATGTATAAATAAGTCTTAAAATCTTAAAAACTTATTTATTTATTTATAGTTAAGATGATAAATAATTTGGTAAAATAATAAACTATTTGATCGGACCTGTTTTTTGGTCCATTTCGCAATCACAATGCATAATTTTAGATACTTATGGCCCTTGTGGCATAGAATGAGAGAATTTCCTATTCACTTAATTAGGCAAGCAGTTGAATTTTCTATTGCCGTATCATGCAACTATAGACAATTTTTTTTAAGTAATTCCTTCATCTAATATTAATTATCATTTTTTATTTTTAGATATATTATCAAATCAATAATATCATGTAAATTGTATTTAAATATATTAAATCAACAATGTGTTTAAAAATAAAAAATGACAATTAATATTAGATGGAAGAAATACAAGAGAAACAAAAGGAAAAAAAAAGGGACAACGACAAACACTTAATTATTCCCTATGAATCAATATATTAAAACTCAACCTTAATACTATAATATAATAATTCATCACTTTCTTACCTTACAATTATTTTTGCTTTAAAGTATCTTAAGCCAAAAAGATGTCCTCTTCAAGCAAGAGAAACGTACGGTTCTAGAATGAAGATAAGTGCCAGTGGCACATTGTAGCATAACAGAGAACAGATCATGAAAAGGGGTGTATGTGTGTGTTATGTGTTCATGCACTGACATCAAAGTTGATCTTCTCCTTTTGTTATCCCTATGTTCGTACTCTTTGTTGTGTGTTGATAGATTTGAACCCCAAATTTGTCCCTACAAGTTCTTCTTCGAACCTCTCAAATTCCCAAACTTGACCAACTCTCCCACCTTTTTTGCTTTTTTAATAAATTTGCGTATAAACATGCGGCATTCCAGAGTAGAATTTTTTTAATTTTATTTTTTAACTTGAGTTTAACACATTAAATTCTGAATACACGTAACAAAGATTGTGAAATTCAAACACACTAGTGAAATGCATAATAAAGATGATGAAACCATTTTTATTGCATGTTAAAAAATGAAGTGATGTTGGACTTATGTTCAATAAAGTGTTCATAAAAAAAAAGTCTGACTTTTTTTTAAACTAATACACTTAAGTGATACTTTAGGCTATTTTAACAAAAATTATTTATAAATATAAAAGAGTCTTATATTGATATTTAATCATACACTACTGTATTAACAAAAATGTTAAGTCTCATACTCTCAATCTTTAGAATCTCACATATAATAACTCATGATTAAATAACAACATAATTTTTTATAACCATGTCAATGCAGCACAATTAATTACTCGTTTTGAAGTGTAAAATCCACCTAAGTACATAAGAATAAAAAATCAAAACAGAGATGGCTAAGGACGAGATGGAAGGTGGTCCAAATTTTTTGTGCATGCTTTCTGTGTGTGTGTGTGTGTGTGTTTTCTTCTAAAGATTCTGTGTTAGCAATAATTTGTTGGCACATGATGTGATATGAAAAGATACAAAACATGGAAAAGCAGGAAGAAGAAACGTTAGGGGGGGCTTTTGGGGCTAGCATTGAAGTGGAAGGCGTGGATGATGGGAAATTCTCCAATCAAAGAAAACTCCAAACTAAAAAGGTAAGAAAGCAACAAATAGAAACATAATGAAAAGAAAAAAAAGCTTGTAGTTTTCTTTTCATTTTATATTCTTTTATATATAATTGTCCAAACGGCAATGATTTTTAACTAGACAAATTAAGTACACATAACTCACGGGTTAGCTAGGCATAATATTATGCAGAATGTTATCTTACGAAAAATAAAAATTCGAGGAAATAAGACCCTCTAAATGAATCATTCCCATTATATTGTAAAATGAAAAATCTCACTATTAAATTAATTAAATACAAAGTATAACTCATTTTTATTTTATTGATTCAATGATGAGATATCTCATTTTATTCTCTAAAGTGAGAGATCTCTTTTTAGAGGATCATTATCAAAAATTCCACCTCCAATAATGTAATTTACCTAGAAAGTTCAACCAGTAATTTCAAGCTTTTATACATATAAAAAATATATATGCGAAAGACTAATGCCATATAAGACTAGATTATAAGATAATCATCATGGTGATGTGATGCAAAGGTGACTTTTCCAATAAGCATCCTCCACATGTGTATAGAAAGAAGACATCATCAACCAAAGCAAGCACTACCTAGGCAATTGTACGACATGCACTACCAACCATACCTAACAATAAATGTAGCACCATCACCATATAGGTCATATTGCATCAGTATGAGTCTTCTCATTATTAATTATTATAACTAATTAATCTCACTATCAAATAAAACTTTACCAAGTGGACGCGGCATAGATGAAAGGGGTCTGTATATCAGGGTTAGAATCCACGGTGAGATGAGAATAAAAAAAAAAAAAATTGGGATACTCACCCCTTCTGAGTCTAACCATGAATCAGTAGACCAATGAATACATTAAAAAACCAAAAATAAAACTCACCGTTTTTTTCTCCCTAGTACACAAGACTCAATTTTTTTCTCTAGTACTCGAAACGCGAAGTTGAAACATTACTTGAAGTAACAAGTGTAGAACCAATGGATGGATTTGTCATTGCAGTATGATTTCTGCCATTAGCATGTTAGGTCATGATAATGATTACCTTTTTCATTTTCATTCTTTATTGTTTCGATCGGGTTAACATTTAAGAGCTTCATTTAATGTACTGATGAAAAGGGTAAGATAATATTAATGAATATAATAAAAGGGTGTTGAATTTGATTTATAAAGAATTTGATATGCAATATACATAACATAACCATAACCAAGAGTGCTCATTTTTTTCTGTCGAATTTATTTGTATTTTTAATGCAGCAGCATCAAGCTGGGAAGAACAAATGGGCCTAAGGCCCAAGGAACACAACACATCAACACTAGTTATTTAATTCACCCTCGATACAACCTCTCATACTCAATTTTGGAGGAAAAAAAAATTGTATGTTCCTGAATCACATTTTATGCATGCTTCAAAAGTATTATTAATCACTCATTTCTTAATTTTTATATTTTTTAAATATTACAAACCAAAATGAGCACATTTAATCCGTGCCCCGAAAACATACAAGAATTTCTCTAATTCTGAACACAAAATCTTATGATTAAAAAATTAAAAAGAAAAAAAAACCCATAAAGGGTCATCCAGATAAGTTTATCATACTTCTATTTAATAAAATTGAGATATTAGCAGGAACAGAAAAATAGTTCCCATAGTTCTTTTGGACCTAAAGTTCCCGACATTATTAATAAATAAATAATACGAAGCTAACACAAATTTTGGTAGATATTATTAAAAGGAAAATATGCAGTTCAGTAAGAACTCGGATAGAAACTTCTTCAACCACATATTTCTTGGCACTTAGGATCCGTTTGGATGGAGTAAAAATAAAAGCAATGTTTTTAAAAGAAAAAAAAGTGTTTAAATATAATTTAAAAATATATATTTTTAAAAAATAAACTAAAATATTTTATTTTTTTTGCAAAGCTCCATTTCTAAAAAAAAGTAATAATAGAAATAGTTTGTAATAAAAATACCTTACAAATGAAAAATAAGACTCTTAAAGAAAAAAGCTACACTATAAGAATTTAAGTAAAAAAGTAAATTCTTTTTTTTTAAGTTAATCCAAATGACCTGCTTACCCGTTTGGCTCGGCCACAGCTAAACGTTAGCCAGAAAGAAACCATCATTTGGAAGCAAAATGTCAAGATCTTCCGCACACAAAATCAATTAACAAAGATATAATGTGCCAGAGAATCTAAGGACGTGTTTGATTTCACAAAATATTTTCTGTTTTTTTATTTATTCTATTTAATATTAATTACAAGAACATCACATTGTTTTCATTTTATTTCATATTTTAAAAACAATGCGACAGTTTTGTAGTTAATATCAGAAACAAGAAATAAAAAGCACAAAACATTTTCTGAAATGAATGACACCCCAAGGCTCAACTAAACTTACGCATTTGTTCTGGGCCTCGAGCCATCGAAGGAGGGAAAAGCCGAAGAAACCGCAATCTTGGTGCTCAAAGCAAAAGCAACCGGGAGCCCCGAGATATTGGAGACAACATTGTTTACATGAAACAACAGTTTGGATGCATGCAGTGCTGGAGGAGCAGCATCAGTCAAGTATTCCGCGCCTCCAAAACAAGACGCTATGCAAGCTCATTATCTCATGCCTTTCGGCACAATCAGACGAATTCTCCAGCTACTCAATCAGCAAACTCGTTGATCCATGCTCCGGCAAAGTGGCGTGCAACCTGTTAAAGAAATGATACATTACTTAAACCATTGTGAATCATGACAATCTCATATATATTCTCATTAACTCTCAGATCATTAAATGATAACAAGTAATTAAATAAGACCAGTGAGAAATTTAATTCAACCGACAGTGGTACCAGCAAGCACAAGATAGGTAATAACGGTAAAACATCAGATTGGCCAAAAAACTGCAAGGGCCGATAATCGCCCTTGTTAACATGAACTACAGATGAATAAGAATGCATAATATCGCATAAAGGTTGAGTTTACAGGTAATCTAACTTAAACTGACATTAAACATTCAATGAACAAACATGTGCTTGGTAAGCACTGTTCATACAAAAAACTCGACATCAATGTGTAACTTTGAAAAGCTCTTCTTTCATAATTCTTATACCAATGAATTTATCAATATTGCAAATCTTAGTCAAGAACCGTTTGTTTAAGCCAGCTTCTTGAACCTTGTCATATGCTAACCCTTCTTTTAACTCAATAACATAACACAGATCATGAATCATAGAATTGTATGCTGATACGAATCATAAAATGGCGTGCTGACTTACGTGCTTTTCCCCAGCATAGGTGGTTCAATTTCTTCTCCTCAACCATCACCGCACAAGACCACTGCCTTACATATATAGGGACAGCCACACGAATGCAGAAAATGAAGCCCTGGTGATGAGCACTTATTTGAAAGAACCATATCTGCGCGTGATCCGTGACTACCGGTGACAGCTGCAATAGCATTTATGTATCACCTGAAAAATCTACAAAGTTTAGAAATCTATAAATCAAACTATTCCAAACCTCAACTCTAATTTGGAGTGTTGATGATAATAAGACTTAGAAGACAAAGGAGTGAAACAAAAAAGAAAGTCAGCGTGCTTGGTTTGTGTATTTCCTGTTTTCATTTTTATTGAAAACAGAAAACAGGATTGAAATCATGTTTGGTTGAGTTTTACAGATTTCTCAGGATGCAGAAACAAATGATGGGAAGTTGAAAATGCTGTGGCAACGAATATATATTATCAATATAACTACATGGAAAGTAGTTTTGTATCAAAACTTCAGTTTTTAACCTGATACGGTACCTCTGCTGATTAACCTAACATGGCGAATGATGGCCTCAATATTTTGGAAGTGCAAAGCTATCACTTCATCTATCATATTTCTCTCTACATTTTTTCCCTTTCCTTTCTAAAACTAACTTTTCCCTAACCCCCCTCCCCCTTCTTCTCTCCCTTTTCATTCAGGTTTTTCTCGGATCAAGATTCTGTGACGCTGTCAACAATAACACCAACTTGTTTTGAGTTTCTATGTCCATTGATAACCCAATTAGTTAAATCATGCAAGTATGCACATATTGGTTGCAAGGAACAAGAGAAAAGATTTCAATCTCTCATAGATTTGTGTTGTAGCCAGAGGATCCAAGCATTCTAACATTTTTAGGTATTGAAACATCAGTAACACTTTTAATCCGGCTAAGCAATAAAATCAAAGGAAGGAAGCATATGTGAGAAAGATCATAAGAGCACATGAACCCCAGTCTATAAGCACAAGAGGCATATGCGGTTCCGAAATCTTTGCAAGGCAACAAGGAAATACAGAGAAAAGGAAAACAGACTAAATACATCAGCTCAGTTCCTTTGCAAGTCAGGCTGCTAGACATAGAATTAAAAACAGCTTTAAAGAAACTCGAGCCGGAACCCACACGGAAACAAAGAAAGCAAGCCTGATGTATAAAAGATTTGGAGAATGAGATTTATGGCTATAGAACTGGAACTGGAACTAGTCCGCAGCTAAATAGACCAAAAACCACCAAAAGCAGTACAGCATCAACCAAATTTAGCATCCTTTTTAACCTTTATATCAAGTAGAGAAAAAAGGCTTCCAAATTAGGCATGCATATCCAGCAATCTCCAAACAATTAGATTAATGTCATTTAAAATAAATCAACGAATTACAGCCAAACATTATTAAACTGGGACAGAATGGAATTACAATTTTTGAATTGTTAAGAATTTGAAGTGAAATAATTTCAACACTTTCCTTCAGCCAAATTCTCTAAAGAGCAAGAACAGCATAGTCAAAATACTTAAAAGAATAAAGAAATTAAAACTAAAACTCAGTAATACATATACAACACAACTAAACAGCTGAGATCCAAATAAGTGACCATTTGTTAGTGAAGAGAATGACCTGGTAAGAAAACTATATTTCGAAGCTCTGTAACAAACTTCGACAGACATGTTATCAACAATTCGGTTACAGCAAAATTAATTTCCGTACTGATAGGGAAAACACGAATAACCATATTTTGCTAATTTTGAACTGCGACATTAGGAAAGTATATTAATTATGCAGGATTCTTCACACATGCAAATATATACTTCCACACCCAAAACCTAACGGTTTTATGAAATCTGTCATATTGACGCCATATTGCATGCATAGCACAACTTGTTTCCGAATTCCCCGGATCTTTTCAATGCAAATGCTAAAAGTATGCGATTTGTCATGATCGTTCATACCGACATTTATAGTTTGTCATGAAGTGTTTGACCGAAGCACAAATGTACCCCATCTGGATTTCAAGTCAACCCAACACCTTAACTTTTACCTAGACTCAGCGAACAACAATTTATCGCACTGCCCAATTTTGTACAAGAGGGTTTCAACCCACACATGCAGACACATTTCACGTCAATTCCCTTCCCCCTTCTCTCATTCATATGTCAAAAACAACTGAGAAACTAATGAGAGAATGCCAGAGATCTTTTTCCATATGACAAAAGGATATAACAAAGACTATGCAACTTAACCACATTCGGTTCTTAAGATGGTGAAATTTGAAACAAAGCGCACACTCTGATGTATACCATAACATAACAGCCACATGCTGTTTATCAATTACCATATTTGTCATAGTAGCAGCATAAATAGAAGGCAACGGTTCAGAAACCCCACCATCCACTTCAAAATCAGCCCCAATTCCCCCACAGTACACCCCCAAAACCACATTAATCAACCGATGCAGAATCCTTAGCAGCACACAATCGCATACCAAAAGCTCAAAACTTTGATGAACCACACATGACAGAACACCATATCAGTAACTCAAAATATCCATTTCATCATATCATTCTTATCATCATCATTAATTTTATTACATTGTTAAAGCATTGGCCAGGAAAGCAACTGTTAGATCAAATGCTTACCACTAAGCCAAAAGTTAGCACCAATCCTGTTTTGAGAAGTTAGACCCGATGAATTCTATCAATGATGCTGGCCAAAAACTAAAACAGCAATAGCATTGAACTATTAGCCAAAAGCTAAAGCTAACAGCACAGGTGCAAACTTTATTTCCTTAAAAAATTTTAAGACTCCATCTAACGTGAGGAGTAGCACAATGACTGGTACCACAGGTCAAGTCATTAAACACATCGAATCTTATCGGTGATGCTAGCCAGAAAAGCCAACAATAATAGCATTGGACTATAAGCCAAAAGCTATAGCTAATGACACAGCTGCAAACTTTCTTTCCACAAAACTTCTCAGGACTGCATCTAACACGAGGAACAACATCAACTGCAGATGCTGTATGTCGGAATGTTAAACTCTTTGAATCTAACATCTCATCTAATCCCTACGGCAATGCTGACCCAACAAACCAACAACAATAGCTTTGGACGATTAGCCAAAAGCTATAGCTAACAGCAACTTGGGAACTGCATCAAACACGAGGAATAGCACCAATTAAGATGTCATCGACCAGAATGTTAAAGCAACAACACCAATTACAGGTGTCATAAGCCAGAATGTTAAAGCCATAGCACCAATTAAGGTGTCATGGGCCAAAATGTTAAAGCCACAGCACCAATTACAGGTGTCATAGGCTGGAATGTTAAAGTCATAGCACCAATTACAAGTGCCATGAGCCGAAATGTTAAAGCCACAACACCAATTACGGGTGTTATGGGCTAGAATGTTAAAGTCATAGCACCAATTATAGGTGTCATAGGGCCGGATAGTAACGTTTGGTAATCGTCCCGGAATAGAAAATACGAAGATAGTGAAAACAAAAACATGTTTAGAGAATATAAGAAAATCATAAAACTTAAAATTACGTTTGTTTCAAATTAATTTTTTAATTAATCTCTGTTGTTCCCGCATGTCCGCATTTTTTCCCGAGAGACTTACCTTGCACACAAGACTAAACGAGAACACCATAATCACTCAAACACATCAATTTTATTTTTATTTTGGATTTTTTCATTAATATAATTTCTTAATCTTATTCTTTATCATCATCATGAACAAGGGTGAACAATATATCCAAATATACAAAAAAGGCTCACCCGCATTCATTTTCATCCATTACCATTTTATTCTTCATTTCTTCAAATCAATTATTATTCAAATAGCACCAACCAGAAGGACCCACCATTGTTCCCATTCCATCCTTCTTCTCGCGATCAAACGCAACAGTCACTGGGTAGCACCAAACCTTCATGGATCGGTCCCTCGATCGCAGCATCCCGGCGCTGAACCTCACCGTCGCGAAGACCGAAACCCCGAAATTCACCGTACCGTTGTTTCTTCCCCTCTCGACGACGATTCCCTGACTCAGCACCTCGAACTGCGTCTTCACCTGAGTCAGCTCGCGCTTGGCCTGCGTGAACGGGGGGAGGCGCGTGGACGACGCCGCCACGTCGGACGTGTTTCCATAGCGGAGGAACGCGTCGAGGTCGGTGTAAGAGAGCGACAGCTTGCGGTTAGGGTTTTGGAAGAGGAGGGTGAGGGAGAGGCGAGTCGGGAACCCGGACGAGTTGTTGAACTCGGCGAGCTCGGCCGAGTCGACTCGGACGAGGGGGGATTTGGGGTGGAGGATGAGGAAGAGAATGAGGAAGATGAGGGAGACCAGGAAGAGCGCGGCGGCGGCGGCGGTCAGGAGGCGGCAGATGAAGTCCGAGAAGGAGGAAGAGGAATTGGCGGCGGTTGCGGTCGTGGTGTGGAAGAAGACCGGGTAACCGGTAGAGACGGTGGAGCGGTGGTGGGTTTGGTAGGGAGGGAGACCGGTTATGACGGTTTTGTAGCGAGGGGGAGGAGCAACTGAAACCATGGCGGTTTTGGGTTATAAGTGACAGTAATAGTGAAAGCGAAAAGCAATGATAGTGAGAGAGTGGTATTTGTAGCTTCG
Organism: Nissolia schottii; assembly: GCA_003254905.1. NCBI lineage: Eukaryota > Viridiplantae > Streptophyta > Magnoliopsida > Fabales > Fabaceae > Nissolia > Nissolia schottii. Next base: position 349,265 of record QANU01049023.1, read on the forward strand.
CGGGTTTTGGGAAAGGGAGAGACTGTGTCTGTGGGGACGCGCTTTTTTTCCCTCTTTTTTTGTCCCTTTTCTTTCTCTTTTGCCACGCAACGTGGCTTGTGGTGATGACATGGGTGACAACAAATCTTTTCTATAGAGCTAGTTTAAAAATGATGGAAGTGTGACATAAAAGATACGGACTAAGATTAAGAAAGTAATAATTTTTAACTTAATATTTTTATTATTGAATTATACACATTTTGATATTATAATGTACATAATAATAATAATAATAATAATAAATTATTATTATATATATATATATATATATAAGATCAAGAATTTTTTTTGAAAAGCCATGGTCCTTGCTCGCCCCATGAGCCTTCTCACATTAGGAAGATTGCAGGGGAAAATAATATCACTATAAATTTTTCTGTGGTTGGAATGTCTTGTCAAATGTGCTAAATTATACCATGAATAATATTTTAACCTTTACATTAAAATCACTCATCGTTTGTTGCTCTATGCCTCTATGTTTCTTAATGTAGGTCTTTTCAAGTTTTTTAATTCAAATTAATAAAATAATTAAATGATCTTAATTTTACTAAAAAATAAATTAAAATTTGAATTACTAAATTATCTTTTATTTACTCATCCCTCATTATTAATTACTTCTTTCTTTACTAAATCTCTCTTCACACTAAACATTTTTTTCATTAGAAGTAAAATTGATAAAAAGTCATTAATTATACGTTAAAATAGTATTAAAGGAACTATTAATATGAAATAGTTTGATTTTTTTTAAACAAGACCTATGTACGATAAGAAACTTAAAAAGTAATTTATTATGTGATATAGAATCCATCTAATATAATATTTTTGGACCAAATATTTTTCTTTTAAGAATCTACATTTTCAAATTAATAATAAAATAAAATGTATGCACTATATCATATAGATCTAATAGGGTCAATCCCTCTTTTTTTTAAATCTAAAGTAGAATATCACTTTACATCATCCAAATCCTTATGTTTTTAATTCTCTATTTTATTGAAAGGTTGGGACTAAGAAACATTCCTTACATTTGTCTTATTAATGATTTTAATTTTTTTTATTAATGTGCTCTTTTATGTATTACTGATATGTAGCATTTCAATTATTTCAGAACAGCCAACGTGACACTTAACAACCAAATCATCATCTCTCTTTAGAGTTAAAACTTAAAATGGATGTGTGTCAGTTAAAGAACAAACTTGTTACAGCCTGTTTAACTTTAAGGATTAAAGTGCTACCAAATCTCCTGAGAGACTAATATGCTAAGAGTAGTGTCACTGATTCTCACTTTTTATGTGAGATGTTGTGTCGATTCACATTTTATTTATTATTGTATGAAATTTTAAAGATATATGCGTCCTATTAAGATCATATGAGATATAAATGGACACGATGTCCAACATAAAGTGAGTAACAAATATTTTCTCTGTCCATTTTTAGTTGTTGTTTTTAAATTTTAGATGCATTTTTAATTGGATGTATTTATTGTATCTAAATACATTTTGTCGACAATGTATCTAAAAGTCAAAAACGACAACTAAAAATGGACAGAGGGGGTAATGTTTTTCATTATGCTAAACATTGATTCTTGAGTAATGATCCAATGTGATATCTCTCAAATTATTAATGAGTCAATTTTGTCCTTAAAAAAGAGTCCAAGTTAACCCTTGTCCTTTTTAAATAAGGGTTAAATTAGTCTTTTTGTGTTTAATCATATTACATAAATGTGATTAAACGTCACTTTCACCCGCATTTAATCGTATTATAAAGTGTGACTAAATGCAAAAAATAAATAAATTTATTCGTCCTTATTTAAAAATTACTGGGACTAACTTGTACCATATTTTTTTGGTTAAAAATCAAATTAACGCACCAATAATTTTACAGATGTCAAATTGTACATTTACTTTTAATATTTCTATTAACCAAATATTAACAGGAAAAAAAAAAGAAGGGTTTTGAAGGAGTCAAAAAAAGAAAATTTAAGTTTTTAAAAAATTAAATGTCATTAAAAACACATAAATTTTACTTTTTATGTATAAAATTATTATTTATCCTCTTTTAATCCGTGCTCTTAGAATAATTGTTGGCAAAATCCATAAAAGAATAATGCTCATGCTTAAGGTAAAAGTTTGCCTTAATTAGTCTACAGTCAAACATACCTCCGAACTCAATAAAAACTTGCATATAGAGTTAATTAATGTTTCATTCATAATAAATGTATTCAAATTTATTAAATATAATCAAACTTAATATCAAATTAAAGCAACTATTTTAAGATTCCTTACACTTTAGTCCATCACAAGGATTAAGGAACTTAATATCAAAACTTAATCATGACAAATATATTCATTAAATTATCCTTATTTAATTTTTAAAATATAATCAATTCACCATTAATCTAAACTTATTAAAAGTATGTTGTTTATAAAATTGAAAAATATGTGAAGGATAAAATTGAAAAATTAATAAGGAAATATTAGGTGACATGCGTAAAAATAACACAGAAACTGAATCACGAATTTTTGGTCAAAGTAAGTAATAAATAAAGTGAACCAAAAAGATTAAAGCATTACATCATTCATAATGTTTGATTGAAATAATAAATTACTTTAAGAGTTACATATATGATAATATATAAATAATTAATTATATGTCAAAATTTTATTTTATATTATTAACATATTAAAATTAATATCTTTATTTCATTTTAATATATTTGGGATCTCCAATGTAAGGTGAGGAAGGACTTCCATATTAAATTAATTTACTATTTAGTCAAAAAGGAATTTGGTAAGCTACATGTGTTTTTGGTAAACGGGTCAAAATTATTGTTAAAGACGTACTTGATAAAAAAAAATCAAAATTAAAAAGCTTTTATGAATTTCTTTGGTAGTAGTATACAAGAGGATAATTAGACCACGGATATCCTTCTAGTGATTTAAAGTCTTGTTTGTCTCAAATAGAACATCTTATGTGACAAATTAAGTTATTCCTTCCAAATTTTAAAATGGCTACATAATCGGACTTAAATCTGAGACATATGTTGTATAAATAAAATTATAAAATTGACTTCATAAAGAATTAAATTAATCACATCTCTAATTTTGAAGATAAAGAAAATAATATATATATATATATACACACACATATATGAGTTTTATTAACCTTCACAAGTTTATGTGAAGGTAAGTAACTTTCACATTTTTTTTGGACAAAAAATTTATTGCCTCTTTTCTCTTTTTAACTAATGATAATGAATAATGTTGTAATTATATTAGTTATCTTTTTTCCTTTATTCTCTCACCTTATTAATATTCTCTCTCCACTTCATTTACTTTATTAATTTCTCTCTCCACTTTATTATTAATAAATATATTTAATAATAATCATAATAATAATAATATAAAATATTTATTTTCTCTTCTTTTCGACGTTAATAAAAAAACTGAAGTTAATCAACAAGTCATTAATTAAAAAAAAAACTAACGTACAACATCGTATTTAATGAAGTTGTTACACGAAAATAAGTTATATTTTATATAATTAAATATACAATTATGAAAGAAGGTAAAAAAATGTTTGTTTAAACCTGGCGGGTTGACGTGAGTGGTTAAGTACTCTCGTCCCTTAAGCAGGTAGGAGAGGTTCGATCCCTACCCCTTGTGAATGGAGCAAACCCACAGGCCAGCCGTATACCCCTTAACTGGACTTCAGAATGGCGAGGGATTAGTCTCACCTGTCACGCGGGTGGGGATACCTTGGGAAACCAAAAAAAAATAATTTTTTTAATAATATTATTAAATTTATTTACCCAACCTATAAAATAACATTTTGAATTTTTACTCACTTTAGATTATTTGGAAAAGAGAAAAATAAATTCAATTAAAGAAAGAATATTAATGATTTGAGAGAAAAAAACGTTAAGAGAGTAATAAATGTGGACAATAAAATTATAAGTTTATCCATTATTTTAAATTTAGAGAAAAAGAGTACAATGAATTTTGTGTTCAAATAAAAATGTGAAAGTTGTTAATCTTTTAAGTAAACTTGTGGTATATATATATGACAGAACTCAAATTTTGGAGATAAAGAAGTAACTAAAATAGGAATCATCAGATATTAGTTTTGAATCAACCCTTTTTCTTGTGCTATCTAGTTGGTACGGTTGTTTTCAAACTTTTGAAGTAATATACTAAAATTTCAGTATACTCGTAAGAGTCTCTCTCTCTCTCTCTATATATATATATAATATTATAATAAATATAATTAAGAACTAAATATGATTAAATTTTATATTTATTATTACTATTGAATATTAATGTTAACTTTAAAATAAAATAAAATAAAATCAGAAATATACCTAAATGCATGACACTTAGTTGTTATGTCATACTTTATTATTTACATGTATTATTTTATAATTTGATAAAACATAGTTTAATTATGATAAATATATAAAGTTAACTTAATAAATTCAATAAATATTGTCTAACATAAACAAAATCAGCTAAGTATCTAACAAAATTACTGAATTTATATATTTTGAGATAAACTTATAAACTTTGTAGTAAAATCGAGAGTTTACATAAATGTTAACTCATTTTGTATAATGAAATCGTAACTGATAAGAATTTACAAGTTAACTCAAGCCGCATATACAATACATTAATATAATGAAAAGCCATAACAAAAGAATAATAATTTTCTATGTATCTACAAGCATATGTTCTTGCATGGATCACCAATCAATTAATCGATCGATCCCAATAAATAGCATCAAATTAAGTACAATCTCACCCAAAACATAACCTTTTCTTTTCCCTCCACCCTCATATCAAAAGACAAACACAAAGATAAATTAAACCCTAATAAGAGACGAACACATGAAATCAGCATACATTGCGTGTGTTCAAAGATAGAAGCAATCAACGGGCTTGCCCCCGTTGTCCAATGTCCCAATTGTTGTCGTGGCATTGTTCTTCTCTTGAAACACAATCTTCAACCCTTGGCAAAACCCTACTGTATCTTCGTTGTTAAGGAAAAGCAAGCCAGATTTAAAAACATCATCCGAATTAGAAATCCTCAAATGGAAGGAGATGCTGCCCAAGTTTCGATCCTTCGCAAGGTCACTCTTGGTGTCCTCATTTAAGGTCTCTTCGTTCGCATGGCTTGACCACATCTTCATCTCCATCTCCTTCACATCCTTCATGCTCAATTGAAAACCCGGCGCGCTAGTCATGGCGACCGTGCCCTCCTCGTAGATTAGGTCAATCTTGAAGTCGGAGAAAAATACGGCGATCTTCGTATTAGGGTTTTCAACGGTCATCTTAGTGTGCCACTCGCCGGATAAATACGGCGTGGTGGTGAAGTTGGTGACGGACAAGGACAAGATTTTGAAAATTGGCATCTTTGGTTGTAGGAGGATATACACCGCTGTGCCTCCAAACAAGAGGCAAAGCAAAATCACGCAACAACATAGAATGAAACTTCGGAGGAACCCAGCACCGCCAGTGCCGGGTACATGAATGTTAGGAGGGGGGCCGTAGTAAGGGGCTGCCGGAGGGCATGCAGAGGCAGGGTATCCGACAGGCTGTTCGTATCCCCCGTTTGCATGCCTTCTGACAGCTGAATAACTCCCTACGCTCGTATTTTCTTCGGTAGTGTACGCGGCATATCCTGGAGGGTATGCATGGGGGTTATGCATGGCATTGCCACCACGAACAGGATCGTATCCCACAGATGGGTGACATGCAGCGTACGGTGGATATGCCGATGCGGGTCCGGGTGGCTGCGGGTAAGTGGCGCCACAACTGGGGTTTGTTGAGTGCGACGCAGACGATGTTTCGCTGGCCGCATACCTGCCAGAGTTATGGGCGGATGATCGTAGTGATTCCGTTCGGGGACTTTCTCCTCCTCCTTTTCCTACTAATTGGTTGGATGAAGCCATGGTTGATTTTTAATTTTCTTTAATTTGGTTTTCTTCTCCTCTCTCCCCAATGATAATGATGGTGTGTTAAGGGGAAGAGGGAGAGAGAGAGAGAGAGAGAGAGATTAAGAAATCACACAAAGAGCTATGAATTATTTAATGTATTGATTTGTTGTTCTTGAGGACTAGATGAAAATGAAAACAATCTCCCAAGAAGAAGAAGAAAAACGAATTGAAGTTAATTCCAGGTTGGGGAATGAAATCAAGAAAATAATATACAAAATCACATAGATAGAAACGCGTTAAGGCCGTTAGGTTTGTTTGTTTCTATCTTGTAAAAATGTATGTAATTGAAACAATTAGGTGTATGACAGGGTTTAAGCTAAGCAAATGAGGCCAAATGTAGTAAATTGCCAGTGATAAATGTTAATTAATTTACTCCCCTAAACTGTTGTGGGTTTAAGACGAAATTTACTTGAAGATAATGCTACATTAAAATGAAAATAAATCCAGAGAATCTAGTCGTGGTTTGTTCAAGTAACCAGATCACCAATTCCATTCAATCATATTAAACTATTAATAGTATAAAATACAAAAAAAATGGCGATATTTTTTTTTCTTCTTATTTTAACTTCGGATCCTAAGATGTTATGAATACTACTTAAATATCTCACTGCTAAACAATCTTAGTGCCTTAAAAAATACTTGTCTTTCTACAAACAATTAATCAAGAATGGAATTTCATTTTTTTTTACAAGGAATTGATTGCATATTAAAATAATAAGGATTTTATCAGTGGACTTCGTAGTGTTTGTTTATTGTCAAAGAACATAAACAATGTGACAGGAGAGACGCATCTCTTTCTCCATTCTCAAATTACTTTTGGCAAAAGTATTTTTAAAGTTACTCTGTGGTCCCTCAACCCCTGAGATGCATGCATGAATCTTGATGTGCCTGTCTTTCTTCGCCACCATTGTTGGTTTTTGAGTTGCCATCAACAAATTAAGAACAACACAGCCGGTGAAGCCGCGGCTAGTGGGATGGTGAACGCCGGCAAGATGGACGACAAAGAGCTGGACTCTCTGTTTCTTCATGAGCAATTCCCTTTGTTGCCCTTGTGAGAAAATTTATTATTAAACTTTAAATTATACTCCTTCCTTAATTAAAAATCTGCATAAGTTGTAGTATTAATACAACATAAGTAGTATAAGAGGTCATTTATTTTTTTCGGCTAAGTAGTAAGAAGTTAAATTATACAACTCATGTTCAATTTGATCCGTTTTGAGTCTCAAGGTTGATAACCCTTCTTTTGTTTACAGATCCAAAATTAATTAAAACAGAAATCCTCGGTTACCTTCGCTTAATTCCTTGCATGCAAATTAAACTCCCCCAATTGTTAATGTACGTTCATTAATTTTGCCACATCCAAAAATTCAAAAGCTCTAATCTAAAGGGTACAAATTAAAATCAAAATCAAAAATCTTTAATCATCTATATTTATTCATGTACCATTCCACAGGGCCCAAGCACTCCCTACCCCCTCACCAACATCATCCAATTTCGCAGCCTCACCTCGTTCCAACAATGGTCCTAAATCAGCCTCCAAATCGGAGCAATAAGGTTGCATCGTGATGGACATGTTCATAGAATTATGACCCATCTCACCTTCCACCACCATCTTGAATCCAAAGCTCACAACCCCAAGTTTATTCCTTTGCTCAACAATCTCTTGAATCACATCATCATCCACAATAGGTTGATCCATCTCCCAACCCGTGGTGTTGAATCTCAATTGCAAAGTCTTGTTCTCATCCTTGTCCATAACAAAATCCCCAACATCATGTGGGGTTTGTACTAGGGCTTTGTCCTCCTTGTACACAATTAGAGCATGGAAGTTGAGGATGTTGATGAGGGTTGAGTTGATTCCATTTGAAATTGTTATGTTTGAGTTCCAAGTTGCTGATAACTCTCCTTGGTATATTCAAGGTTGTGACACTTAGGGAATTAAGGAAAAATATTGGTGGGGAAGGGTTTGATGAAAATGGCGGTGGGTAGCTATGATGTGCTATTGGGATCATGATGCAAAACATAAGAAATGCAACAAAGCCCATTTTGGATCTCACAATTCGCCATGGAGATCCACAAAATTCGTCACTCAAATGTGTTTGTATGTTGTTTTGCTCTATGTCAATGTCTTGGGGAATGGGTGTGTAGTTGCTAGGGTTAGATGGCGTATCAACCCTTTGTTCAACTTGAAGAATTGAGAATAACATGTTTGAGGATCAATAATTAGTTTCAATGAGTTTCTCAATTTTACATACAAATTTAGGATTATTGCGTGTAACACAGACATGTATATATTTATATATGTAGGGAACCCTGGCAGGAAACCAACTTAGGGTATACCCTAAAGGACAAGACCGCCAAATTATATATGAGAAGCTGTTTGTGGAAATTTTGGCTTAATAACTAGTTCAGTATAGTTGTACATATGAGAAAATTTAAACTATAGGTAGTGCTCCGTTTGTGTTGTGAGTTGACTGGTTCGGGTTTAAAATGGTCTATTGCTATTTTTTGTTCCATTTTTTTTTAACCAAGAATGTTGGTCATGAAAATGATGCAAAGGATTATATTATCTATATATAAATCCTATATATACATCCGGCATTCAATTATAAGGATTTGTTCTGTATAAATCTGGCATTTGTTATTCCTTGCTTTTGCACAAGTGGATTTGTATACGAGTATATCGAAGTTTATATATACACACACACATACACACATACACACACAGTTATTATAATCGCATTTTAACTCGTAAAATCGTATGAGTTTACGTTTCTAGGTAGTAAAATCGAGCTAAATCGCATGTAAACTCATTTTTGAGTAAACTCGGTTAAAATTGCATAAAATCGTGAGTTTAGTGGATTTCACGAGTTTACCATGGGAGAACAAAACAAGCAATACGACATCGTTTTGACTTGCAAAAACGACATTGTTTTGTTCGTCTCTGAGATGAGGATTTAGGTCTGTGTTGTTTAGCAGTTGCAGCGTCATCCACTCCTTCTCCATTATTAGTTCATAGTGCCCTTCTCCATTCGTTCTCCATTACTTCTCCATCGTGCTCCATCGCCACCCTATCACCTCGGACCCTTTTATTCTTTGATTTTAAGGTAAAATTTTGAATGTTTGAACTTTTGATTCTTTGAGATTATCACAGTTCACTGTTTGGAATTTTGATTGTATGATTTTGAGATTATGTGATATGTGGATGATCTGTGTTGGTGTTCTCTGTTGCAATGATCTCAATGGTGTTGTTCTCTGTGTTCTCATTGCAAACCCTGTGTTCTCAATGGTGTTGTTGTTCTCTATTGGTGTTTGATGAATCTTGTAAGCAATTTTGTTATGTGTGTTCCATAGGTTTTTTTCCCCTATTAGTAATAAATCATCTACATTGTCCTTGATTGCTTGATAGTTGACAATTTGACATGGTGTTTGATCATTTTCTATTTGATAGTATCAATGGAGTTTGCTTAGATAGTAATATTTTTGAACACATTTCTGATTTTTGAATTTCTTGATTTTGAATATATATTGTATATGTTTGATAAATGAGATTGATCATTGATGGATATATTTCTACTTTGCATTTTAGGATGTCCGAAACTGTTGGGTTAGGAACTGGATCAAGGTCAATGGGGTCGGGCACTAGACGTGGTGCTACCTCTAGAAGAAAAAACGATGCCGGAAATAGACTTGATATTGGATGGAAGCATGAGACTGTTGTTCAGGGAAATAGTACTTTATATTTTCTCTTTCTTTTAGTGTGTTTTGTTATGAACTTGGAATGATGTATGTATTATGTATGAATTGAACTTAGAACTCATATTTCATCTTTATTTGTGCTTCGTTATGTAGTTAAAATATTTATGAATTCCAAGTTTTATTAAATATATTTTTGTAGCATAATAATATTTTAAAATTTTTTTTAATAATAAGTAAACTCGTACGAGTTTACGATCCGAATTTACGAAGGTTCCACGAGTTTACTTAAACTCTCGAGTTTGATAACATTATATATATATATATATATATATATATATATATATATTGCCTTTTACAGAATCTTTTCCCCACACAAAACTTAATTACTCTACGGTGTCTGATCATCCTCATCAATGCAATGTTTGATAAGAGAAAATTAGAGAGGGAAAGAAAGAAAATGATCCATGCATACAGTTCTAAACTACCCGAAATGGATAGATTACTTCTTGGCCTTCCTAATTTACACTTCATTGGAATTTGAAATATTAAAGTACTAGATCAAACTTGACGTAGTAATAGATTTAAAAGCAAGTAAGTCGATATGCCTTAGATTTAACGTGTGTATTTAAATTTGTTTGAAATTTCAAAGTCATAGTTTAGACGATGTTACTCAAGATTAAAACTTTTACCCAAATTATAGTTTAAAGATAGTATTGATTATTTCCTCATCCAACAAACTTTCATAGAAGGAAAGACGTTCTAGATGACTTACCTGACTTATCATTTCCAAATATGCCTCATATCCATCTTCGCAAATTGACACATAATGATGGTATATGACGTTTCTAACTGTTTTAGAGGAAATGAAATGATCACAGAAGGTTAACTTCCATTTGCACCATTAGCAGATGAATAAAATATTAAACTTGTATCAACAAAGAAGTCCATAAGAAAAAAGAAAGAAAAGAACTCACGCATGAACTCTTCAATCTTCATTGCTAATCTCCCAATTCGTTGCCCGGTATTAAGGTGTAAAAGGTGAAGGCAAAGGGAAAGAAATTTGTAGACAACAATGGAAGCAAAATACGTCTATATTATTGACTAATCATCATTAATGAGTGCCTAATTAGTTTCCAAAACATAAAGGAAATAAAGATCTCTGCAACTATTCACCGCTTCTGTTCACCCCATGTCTTGCTCTCGAAAAATTCACCGAGCATTTGCTCAAGATGCTCGGGTTTGTATCTGATATACTTCTGAGGATTTTTGCCATTCTCAATCATGGGCCTGAAAAGATCAAAATTTAAATACAAGCTCATCAACATGAGATGGATAAGATTTAAGATTTAATTTTGTTACACTAATTTTTCCCCGACAAGCAATTATATATTGATTCCTCAGTAAATTGTTTGACTTTTATAATAACTAGCATAAAAGTCACACATATAATAAAATATGATTGGTTGTTGGTGTAGAATGTCTGATCGAAAGAAAGAATTAAGAAAACAGAAAGAAGAAAATTGCCTGACCGAAACTTACCCGAAACGTTTAAGGAATGATCTATATGCAGGCAAAAGGACTTCAGCAACAGCCAATCTTAGAGATTCGCGCAACTCGCTATCGGGAACTGTCCATTGAGATTGTCTCTGATGAGCCTCTTCAATTTGAGCGTTAAAGGTTTTGAACCTATCTTTGATCACTGCTCTTGAAACTCCACTGTTGCTATCCCCACCGGAGTTAGCTCCTTGGACAGTGAGGCACTGAAGAATCTGCAGTACCATATAACAAACTATTTATTGAAAAATAACCATTGTCAGACTAACTCAGGTCAATACAAAAAAGTTTTAACATCATGAACACCCATCTATGGCATACAACTACAATGCCGAAGTTAGTACATAAAACAAATCAGCTTGTTAATGTAAGAGTTATGTGCAAAACAGAACATTAGAATTATGTTCCACTGAAGACATCAACCATAACCGACAAATTTTGTTGTTACTATAAACCGCAAAATGGGGAGCCGGGTCTTATATAAGAATTGAATAGAATTTACATGATAAGATGTATGAGCTGCCTCAAAAAGGTGAATAAAAAGAATGACATTTTGATTATCATTCTTTTTTCTGATACCACAACAAATATATACTCTCCCCGTCCTATTATATCGGTTATTTTCACTTTTTTTATACATTCATAAATCAACTGATACATTGATTAAGAATGTAACAAAAAAATGAAAGTGATAGATAAAATGAAACAGAGAGAAAAAAAATTAAAAAAATTTCAGAACTAACTGTAGGAATGAAATGATTTTCACATATATATCAACCTAAATTAAAATATAAATGGTGGGATGATAACATTTCAGACGAAGGAGCACTGAATATGCTACTAAGCATCTTCCCAGATTATAAGGTGAGCTCAGCTTCTTAAGAGGAGCGGTGTAGCAAGAGTATAAGGGTATATCTATGTATGAGCCAGGAGCTCAATATCTGCAAATGTATGTTGACCGAATAGATTATCAAGGAGTAGTATAAAAATACCACAGATTAGGAGGAATTGAATTCAAAGAAATTAATACCTTCGCCCATGAAATCCTTTTATACTGATTTGCATGCTGCTGCACAATTCTTCTGTGAATTTGCACCCAGTCATCCCCCAATATGTCCTTCACCTCTGATCTGTATATGCGCAATATGTTAAATGGCGTTGAATCCAGGTAGAAGCTCCGTCATACAGTTTGTTATCACGGGAATAATAGTCTACAACCAACCTTCTCACTGATCTCACTATGTAATGGATGTTATTCATAAGAAACAACTGGGTTAATGCTGGATCTTTATATTGTTTTGATTTTCCGTCGAGGTTATTCTGGAGAGCCTGCATAATCCTGGTTGTAACTTTTGCTAACTGACCTTCTGGATCATTGGGATCAAACTCTTGAAAAAGTTGTTTCAGAGTTGATTGATAACTGCCCACATTCAGCACCAGAAAGTGGAAAATATGCGAGTTACTAAAGAATTCAAGAAAAGATTTAACTGAATTTGGAAAGATAATAAGGTCCAATGTAGCAAAATTCAAAGCAGTAACGGAATGTGAATGCTATTTGAGTCAACTTATAAACTAGTAGGAAACATCAACAAAAGAGAATTATTCCTGTAGATTTTTTTTAATTGTGTTCCCAAATCCCAATAAAATATTTTGGAAAAAGGGATACACCCATAGTAGAAAGAAATGCTGTTGCAAGCAAGCCATAAATCCTTTTGAAAATTCAAAATTCAAATTCAAATGGATTTGGTCTTGTACACCCACGAGGAAGGTAAAAAGAAAGATGAGTTCTTCTTTCTTTTATCACTTAGGAGCCGTGTGGGATGAAAGTCTCAAGATGATCAACATATATCCTAATCACTTACTCATAGAGAAACTTGACGTAATTGATCACATAGTTAGTTAACGGGTGGACAGTTCCATCTTGCACTGCAGTTTTTGTAGCATCTTTTTCAACAGCTTCCTCAAAGTCACAAAAGGTTTCTTGAGCTGTCTGTGCTAGTCGCGTTGTCAAACTCACTGAAGCTTCCCGCATTTCCGTGCAAGCTTTACTTTCAAAAAGAGTCTCAAACTGCATAACATACCAGAATAAATTAATGTGCATAATTCCGGTAAGACATCGTCCTGAAATTTAAACTTGACAATACCTCTGGTTGAAGTTCTCTCATTATCTCATACATGTCTAGAAGAACAAATAGTTTTTCAGGCGACCTCTTGCTTTTGGCTATAGCCTCCCCAAAACTTAGAAGCATAGCTACACTGCTAGCAGTGACTTCAGCAAAACATTGGGATTTCAAAGACTCATTGCCATCAAATATTTGATCACAGATTTTCCTTTCCCCAGTAAACAACAATTTGACCTGTCAAAGTAAAATGAGAAAGATGCATGGGGATAAAAATAGAACAGATAAAAATAAAAATAAAAAGGAAATGGATTTCATCCTTACAGCGATCCTCATGTAATGAATCCAGTTCCCAATCTTAGCCTCCAAAACCTCCCACTGCATTTTTTGAACATCATCTTTACTCAGCCTCTCCACACCTAACTTCCTAAGACTCTGTTCCAGAACTGCCGCACGTGTGTCTCTACAAATTTGAAACATATGGTTATCTCAATTCAATCCAAATTCCAAAGTTGAAAGAAGTGTTTCCAGATATGTTTCAAGCTTGATCACCGATATATCCAGCTTTAGACACCTAACACGTGTGTCCACTTGGTCATCAGCTTAAACAGAAAGAAAGAAACACTGCTACCTGTAGATTCGAAAGAGCTGTTGTTGATGGCCAGCTTGAACCATTTGTTGTGCTAAATCATGTAGCAAAGGTATAACTCTGGGTGGAATGAGGGTTGGAAGTGAGAAAGTGAGATTTTCTGAGCTTTGTTTCTGACTCTCAGAGTGGTTTTTCCCACCACCATCACTTTGCCCTGCAGCTGATGGCCTTAGAGAGTTTGGTAGGCAGTCGAAAAGGCGGTCAGGTTCCAAAGGCTTGCTGAAAATGAAAGTCAATTGGTTAAAATTTCAATCTGCAACCATGATACACTCTTTAAGTCTTCAGGTTTTACATTCCAATAAAAAATACCAGAAACCTTTCGAGAATCTAAAATGAGATATGCATAAGGAAAGCGGCTAATATGAAGTTGCTAACTTTTATAAATGCAGAGCAAATACATGAGGTTTATCCTGTTTTAGTGAAAGTTAAACGTAAAATTAGGTTAGTTTGTACTGAGATGCATGTGAAAAATCATCATTTTTGCACTTTAGTTTAGAAAAATAATAGCATTTACCTAAAGCTTCCTGACCAAGTTAAATCAGCAAGAAACCAACACATTAAGTAAATTATGCAAACAAAACTGGTTAACAGAGCCCCTGCATTTAGTCCTTCATAACTTCGTCTTTTTCTTCCATATATTCTTCCTCTCCTCTGTTATTTAATTCTTTCAAGAATTAAGAAAAAAAACATGGAAAAAGAGAGAATAAAAACAACAAAGTTATCTAACTTCACAGGTCAGGTCAGTCAAGTATCTAGGATCAACTGAGTAATTCAATATGAGAAAAAGTTTCTCCATGAATAAGATTTAAACTATTACAACTTCTATCATGTATAAGAGAAAACCAACGGAAGGCAGTAGTTTTTAGGCATCCAAAGTCATAGAAAGTGGTTTAAATTACTCATTAGTGTTTAGTGATAATCTATAGGAAATAGGTTAATTAGAATGCACAAGTAAGTGCTAAGGAGGGCAAAAAGTCCAAACAGATCTTAAGAGTGTAGTACCATGAGCATAGAAACACACATATATTGAAAAGATTTCGAGTTTCAGAAGACCAGCCTGTAATTTGTCAAAAGATGTTTGAACTCGTCTTCCAGCTTTGAGATAGCTTTAGCAAGCAGGTTATTAGCATGGTTGATGATACCCTCACTACTTTTGAAACTCTTTTTGCTACTGAAAAAACGAATATTGGCTCTCAGTTGATCAACGGCTCCTAGATAGCTTTCAAGATCCTCATGTGGCCCTCGCAATATTTTAGCCTCCGCCTAATATTAAGTTTGAATGAAAACCATAAAAAGTTACTAGCATCTACTGCTTATTTAATTGAATTAAAAGGAAAAATATCATGAAAATATCATCCTTATACCAAGGGCACAGGATTTCAGTCAAAAACACAATTTAAAGTAGACCAAAATGTTAAAAACATATGTTGGAAGTTCAATATTGATCTTTATACCAAATCCCAAAATGTAGGATAATAAGAGAACAGGGATTGTTGCAGGGGAGACACAATGGAAATTGGAGGGTGCCAAATTTTTCATAGGACACACTATTTAAATTAAAAGTCAAAACTTTTCTTTGGTGTTTAGCAGTTAAATTTTGATCAACTTCATACTTTATTAGAACTTCATATAGAAGTATTAAGACGAAAGACTAGTTTAGAAAGCTATCAACTGCCTCATGGAATCAACTTTCACTATTTTGTGCCTGCAATTTTCCTTGTATGTAGAAGACAGATGATAAGTCAATCCTAGACATACATAAGTATTTATTAAGATGGACAATGTCAGGAAAGTCCATAGATATTAAAAGAACCAGAAAATAAACATAATAAGGCAACATACTCGGCTCCTAAACACGAAAGGCCAACAACAAGCTCATGCTCCCACGTTTGACAAAATAAAAATATTCCAAATTTGGCACTTCCATAACAGTGACCAATTGACCCAATAGCATTCTGAACCAACCACCTAGGCACCTACTAACAGTCGGTGAAAGCTAAACCACTAGCTACTAATTCTGTAAATCACATTGGCACATTGAATTGAGAACATTTTTAATGACACAACATTTATAATTGAATGAGTATAAAAAGTAAAAACTTTTGAACTGAAAGTTTATCCAAATTAAATTCAATTCAGAAACTCATCTGCCTGCTACAAGATCTTGCAAATTAACTTAAAACGAAGCAAGACAGAGACCTACCTTGCGGGTCTGGTCGAATTGCAACAAAATCACCTCTGCTGCTTTCAGAGTCTTGTCTATATTGTCATGCGCGCTTCGAATCGAATGCGTTTTAATCTAACAAACAATGAATCAAAGAAACAAAAAAAAAAATTAGAACAAAAAAACCTAAGCATCACTTCATCAATCTCAAAAATCACCAGCTGAAGAATCACATCTGCTCCGCAACAAAAGCGAGTAAAAAACGGATATTAACTCCAACACTGAAGCCTAAATATTTTCATGCTCTATCAATGCACTTCTTTTTGTTTTTGGGTAGAGACTTGATCAATGCACTTTGTGATTGCACAAAATAGGAACGCATTAACGTGTTTTCTAGCACTGGATCAAAATAAATAATAAAAAAAAAAAAAAANAAAACTTAAGCATCACTGCATCAATCTCAAAAATCACCAGCCGAAGAATCGCAGCTGCTCCACAACAGAACAGAGAGAGAGGGGGAAAAAAGAGATTAACAACAACGCTGAAGAACAACGCCTGATCAATGTACCTACAAGTGCATTTTCTCGCATTGGATTCTCACTGTGGAACAGGAACCATGTGACGCAGATGGCTCACCGTTCACGCATTGTTCATCCATCTACAATGGATCACTGCTACGTTGAAATCACTGCTACAGACAAATGCAGCTGATATGGCCACATAATTGATATATTGTAATGTGATAACAGAGAAATGATTTTAAATTGCAATCAGCAACAACTTCTGAAAATTATAGACAAAAAATGCAGCTGATACGAACGTAACTTCGATTGCAGACAGATATGATTTTGGATTCCAATTTTGCAAAAGTGACAATTGCGGAAAAATTTGCAACCGCATCGCAACAGCAATTACGAACGCATCAATACATTTTCTCTCAATTTTCCACCGTTATAATAATCGGAACTAAATCGCAGCTGCGATTCAAAAACTATGGCCATAGACTAACGTTGCCGACAAGCAATTCGAAACCAATGCGTGCGAGCTTTACCTGAGTGGGACGCATGGCGGTTTCGAGGGCGGAGAGGCGGTGGTCGAAGGAGCCGAGGATGGAGACCATGTTGTCGGTGATGGTCTGGCTCTTGTGGAGCGACTCCTTCACGAACGCCGCTCTTTGACGGAGAGAATCCATGGTTTGCGGTATCCCCATTGTAGAAAAACGGGGGAAATTTTTTTTTTCTCGGAGTTTCTCGGCACCGTTTGGTTACTCGGAAAATAGGAAATGAAGAATGTGATTCGGTTTAATCAAAAAAAAAAAAATTTGGTGTTTAATGCGGAAGTGGGTGTTTCTTCTCCACTTTATTATTTTTTCCGTGCTGCCCGCCCAGACGGTTAAAAGAATCAGTTGAAGCAAACAGCCACTTTACATGCTTTTGTGGGACCCACATTTAGTTCCTTTCTTTTCTTTATCATATTGTTTTTTTCAAAGAAAAGAAATTATTTTTTTGGGTTGTTCCTTTTTTTTTTTTTTGTTTTTGAACTAACACCCGGACTTTAATGCTAATAGGACCTACTAATTTAATTTTTAATTTGTTTTTTAATTTTGTCTAATTTAGTGAGTTAAGATAATCAATTTGGCCCATCCATACCAAAGATAAAGGACAACTAAAAAACCTATTTGTTAGTTTTTTTTTTGTTTTTCATGGGTCACCTCTTTTACGCAATGCTGTTTAAGTATTGTAAGATACATAATTGTGAGTAATTATACTAATTGACCAATTTTTTTTAATATAATAAGGGTATTTTGTATATTTATTTAATATATTCAATGGAAATAAGAACTCGTGTGTACAATAGTAGAAATTTTACATGCCAAGTCTATTATATTTATAGGCATGCTAAATAAGTTTGTCCAAATAAAACTCTATAATAATATTATCAGAATCATATCCTAAGTAATTTAGTGAAAATGTAATTTTCCTGGTATTTTTATTTTAATTAATTAAAAATGTTTTAAAGTTGTGTGCTATATATTTTTTTCATGTGAATGATGTTACATTTTTTGTTAGACGAAACTCATTTGAACGATATTCTCTTCATGTACATAAAATTTAAGATCGAACCCAAAAATAAAATTCAAAATTTATTCATTTACCTAACTAATTCTAAATATAGACTTTTATTTATTTATTCAAGCTAACAAGCTTCATTTAACAAAATGAGTTCTAAAAATTCATGAGTTACCTAACTTTTATTTTTTACTATTGTCTTGGACTTGGTTAGCTCATGACATGCAAACTATGGATATGAAAGGAAACACAATAGGTATAGAAAGAGTGACCACAAAAAAGAAGGCATAGTTCTTGTCACAGAAAATAGAAGTGACCCTTCACCCACACAGCTGCCAATTATTATGCTATTAGCAACATAATAAGTTAAGATGATTTATTGTTGCATCGTAATGACCATAAAGTGCCCATAATTATACTAAACAGTTGGACGATTTTAGAGCTAGCTTAATTAACAGGTGAGGCATTATACATGTTTTCTGAATAGTAATAAATAATAGAAAAATTCTTAATACTGTTTTCACTATAAAATAATAATAATAATAATAATAATAATAATAATAATAATAATAATAATAATTTTTTACATTGTGAATCAATTGTTTGATGTAATTTTTTCTAGGGTGAGCTGATAAAAGGGAAAGGACATAAAATTTCTTTTCAATACAACAAAGCTAAACTGTACATGCCAACAATTTTCATATATTAGAGAAAGAAAAAGGTTTGATCATTCTTGGGTTTGTTTTGAAGAAGAGAGGTTTAACAACAATATTGGTGTAGCGGTATGGTGGGTCCTCCTCCTTTAAAATTACATTAACTAATTTGTGTAAATTAAGTACGTCTGAGAATTTTCAGTGTCCTTTTTGAGAAAGAATCTCAAGAAGTCACGATCATCATATTTTTGTGAATTCACTCGCCATATGTATGTCGTCATAATTTGTCGTTTATTTGTTTCAATTTTTTTTCTGTTGTTAAGATTATAACTTTTAAGTAAAAGTATCTTGAACGCCGAGATATGGTGACTCAAATCTCATTTACATAAGCGGGTGATAATAAATCACAATCATCACCCTTTGTGGACAACAATTTTTCAATATACTTATGTTGGATTCAAGCCTCTATTTATTCAATGAAATCATCGAGAGAAAAAATGTACACATAACATTTCTCTTTTCAATACAACCAAATTAAACTATACGTACCAACAATTTTCATATATTGGAGGAAGAAAGGTTTTATCATTCTTGAGTTTATTTATCCTGAAGAAGAGAGGTTTAATTTAACAATAATAATAGTGTATTGGAACGATGGGCCTCCTCCTTTAAGGTCACATCAGCAAATTCGCTTAAATTCAATGCATCCAATAATTTTTAGTGTCCTCTTTGAGAAAGAATCTCAGAAAGTACCATCATCACATTTTTTGTGAATCCACTCACCATATGTATGCCTTCATAATTTTTCGTTTTTTTGTTTCAATTTTGTTGTTGTTGTCAAGATTATAGTTTTAAGGTAAAAGTATCTTGAACGTCGAGATATGGTAACTCAAATCTCATCTACATAAGCAGTTAATAATAAATCATAATCATCACATTTTGCGGACACAACAATTTTTTAATATAATTGTGTTTGTATTTAAGCCTCTATCTATTCAGTGAAATCATCAAAAAAAAAAAAGAGGCACACTTAACATTTCTCTTTTCATTACAACCAAACTATATTGTACATACTAGCAATTCTTGAGTTTGTTTATCCTAAAGAAGAGAGGCTTAACAACAATAATAGTGTAATGGAATGGTGAGTCCTCCTCCTTTACCATCGCATCAACTAATTCGTGTAAGTTCAGTCCAAGATTTTT
The DNA here is from genome assembly GCA_003254905.1 of Nissolia schottii. Lineage (NCBI taxonomy): Eukaryota > Viridiplantae > Streptophyta > Magnoliopsida > Fabales > Fabaceae > Nissolia > Nissolia schottii. The sequence continues at coordinate 369,403 of QANU01049023.1, forward strand.
TAGTGTCCTCTTTGAGAAAGAATCTCAAGAAGTCACGGTAATCACATTTTTGGTGAATCCACTCACCACGTGTGTACCTTTATAATTTGTTGTTTATTTGTGAATCATATTAGCTAATTTGTGTAAGATCAATACATCCGAGAATTTTTAGTTTCTTCTTTAAAAAAGAATCTCAAAAAATCACAGTCATCTCCTTTTTTGTGACACATCTTTATAATTTTGTTTATTTGTGTCAACATTCTGATCGTTGTCAATATTATAATATTGAATGTTGAGATACAGTAACTCAAATTTCATCCAAAAAAGCATTTAATAATAAATCACAATCATCACATTTTGTGGACACAACAAATTTCCAATATACCCATGTTTAAACCTCTATTTAATGAAATCATCAGGAAAAAAGTACACATAATAATAATAATAATAATAATAATAATAATAATAATAATAATAATAATAATAATAATAATATCCACATCATATACATCAAAATGTCTATAGTCCAGTGGTAAACGTGACCTTGACCTTGGTTCGAATTTACAAGTCACAACCTCATCATTTTTAAGCCAGCTAACCTCAATAGTTTTTTCCTTTCATTTTTAGCAAAAGATATATATTATTATGTAAAAAATAATTTTTATTATATATACTTGGCCCCCTTTATAAGTTTTCTAGGTCTGTCCCTGTAAATAAGTTTAATGGTACATGCCAACTATTTTCATATATTAGAGAAAGAAGAAAAATAATTGGATGACAATTCAATTTGACTGACTCTTCGATAATCTAACTCACTTAGTTGTAGGGTCTATAATAAATCTCACACCTATGTGAGTAAAGTTGTCCAAAAGTTATAAAATTAGGTTGCATCCTACCACAAATCTAGGAAGAAAAGTTTTATCATTTACACTATTCATGTGCTGCCACCTTAATTTGCTTATTTGCGTGAATTCATCTTGTGTCATCTTGTTGCAATCCCATTTTCAATCTCACCCCCCACATGGGAATCAAACATTCTCATGGGAATGGAATGTTTCTTAAAATATAAATAGACAAATTTACCCTTATTTAAAGTTAAAAAATCACCTTTACCCTCCCATAATAATAATAATAATAACAATAATAATAATAATAATAATAATAATAATAAATATTAATATTTTGGGAGTTGAGAAAATAATTAATATTAAATATCTAATAATAATATTAATATTAATAATAAATATTAATATTAAATAATAGTAAGTAATAACAATAAATATTAAATTATTATTAATTAATAATAATAATAATAATAAATATTAAAATTATTAGTAATAATAATAAATATTAAATAATTAGTAATAATAATAAATAAATAATAATTAATATTAAATAATTTATAATAATATTATTATTATTAAATAATTAATAATATTAATAGTAATAATAAATAATTAATTATTATTAATGATAATAATAGTAAATCAATAAATAATATTAATAATAATAATTTTTTGGGAGTTGCAAAAATAACTGTTAGTTATATGTAAATTATATTTAAATATGAGTTTGATGTGTGTAATGATCAACAAAAAAATTCATTTGTTGGGGGTATTTTTGAAAAAAACAAAAAATATTTCCGAAAATGCTAGTGTCAACCAAATGCATGAATGGTTCATCCCCAGGCATATTCTATAAGGTTCTTAGGAATCTAATCTGATAGAAGATTGAATGGAAATGAAATGAATTCTCAAAATGATTTGGAGCATGAAGCTCAGTATATATACAAGTGTATTGAGTTGCTTGCATCTCAAGCAAGATAACTAACTTACAATTAACAAACCAACCAACTTGACTAACTATCATAACTGATATTGGTTAACTTACTGCACAAGCTATAAAAGCTCTGCTTTCATTCTATTATAATCTTCAAACCAAATACGTTTAAAAGTCATTCATAGCTAGGAAAGTTATTCCTAGAAGTAGCATTCCTAGTAATGTTATTATTGGGAATGTTTACTGGTTCTGGAACACACGCCCCCCTAAAGAAGAGAGTATTAACAACAATAATAGTGTAGTGTAATGGTGGGTCCTCCTCCTTTAAAATCACATCAGCTAATTTGTGTAAGTTTAGTTTGAGGATTTTCAATGTCCTCTTTGAGAAAGAACCCCAAGAAGTCATGGTGATCACATTTTTGGTGAATCCACTCACCATGCGTGTGTCTTCATAATTTGTCGTTTATTTGTGAATTATATCAGCTAATTCGTGTAAGTTTAATACATCTAAGAATTTTCAGTGTCATCTTTAAAAAAGAATTTCAAGTCACAATCGTCACCTTTCTTGGGAATCCACTCATCATACACGCCTTCATAATTTTTCGTTTATTTGTTTCAACATTTTTTATGCCGTCAATATTACAACTTTTAGGTAAAAGTATCTTGAACGTTGAGATATAGTAACTTGAATTTCATCCAATCATGAGGGAGAAAAAACACATAATAGTTCTCTTTAAAATCGAAGCAAACTCAATGATGCATACCAACAATTTTCATGTATTAGAAGAAGAAGGAAAATGAGGAAAAGTTTTATTATTCACATCATTCATGTGATGCTACCTCAATTTTCATTTGCAAACATATTTTTCTTATTTGCATAAATTCAATATAACAGAGAGATTTACGTGTCATCTTGTTGTATGAAAAACTGCTCCTTAACGTGTGCTAAAAAAAAAGATTATTTGAGTTTATTTATTTTGAAGGTGAGAGATTGTAATAGTGCAATGGGATAGTGGGGTTCTCCTCCTTCAAAATCACATCAATTAATTCATGTAACTTCAAACATCCAAGGATTTTTAGTATCCTCTTTTAGAAAGAATTTCAAAATATCACAATCACCATGTGAATTCATTCACCATATGTATGTCTCAATAATTTTCCTTTTATTTGTTTCAACTTTTTTTTTCCTGTTAAAGATTACTTTTAGGTAAAAGGATCTCAAACGTCAAGATACACCAACTCAAATCACATCTTAATAAACGGTTAATAGTAAATCACAATACATTTTATGAACAGCAATTTTTCAATACATCCAAAATAAACTATTCATATCATGTCATCCAACCCAAATTCATATGTTTTCAACTTGATCTTTAGTGTACTTTTTATCTACCAATTTATCCAAGTTAACATCACATGAATGGTTTTGTGTAAAAATGGTCTTCTTCCTCTAATATATGGGTTTTCTTACATGCAGATTTGACAACCTAGTCCCAGATCTTTCAAAACAACACTCAACATACTACTATTATGAACAAAACTTCCAACCTGCCCGACAAAAAATTATGAAAATTCACATCTTTAGAATTAGGAAGTATAAGATAAGATAAGATAAAATGAGAGTAAATAACTACAAAAATCCTATTGTTAAATCTTCTTCCACTATATTTTTAAACAGATAAATATTAGTGAACAATTTTTATCCGAACTCTTGACAATTTTTATCAAATGAAATCAACGGTTAATATTCACTCATTTATCCAAAATTCAATATCACACCACATAGTTCGGTCATACTTTTCTTTCTTTTTCTGCATTGGGGAGAGAAATGGTTTTCTTTGTTAAAGTAACCATGTTAACGTATAAGTAAAGAGAACCAATAACTGTAAATAGTCAGAATTGTGGGTCATGTTCAATTCATAATTTCATGCTATCTTTGGCCAATCACAAATACAATCCCAAATAGGAACTTCCTTTAATAAGATCAAAATCATATAAATTCAACTACTAAATCAGGTACAAGTCTTATCTCATAAAGAGATAAACCATACTTCTTAACATAACATGCATATGGCAAAAAGAAGACGCAGCATTCATGATCTTATGATAAAACCTATTTTAACATTTTTCATTCGTTATTCATACATAAACCAAACATGAGACCTACTACAAATTTTCCCACCGTCTGGACAATGCACCAATCTATACCCTCAATCTCTACCTTGCGTTCTACTTGTGCACACCTAAAATTGAAACCAACCCCAAAAGGGAAAAAGAATAAAAAGAAAGAAAATTCCCAAAATAACCCTCAAAGTCTCTCTCTCCCAAAAAAAACTTCACATTTTCATAACATGAACTTACTAATAAACCTACAAGCCCCAGGGGCAAAATAGTCTTTACATCATTAGGTGTAGGTATATTCTCACCCCTATCCCTATGAAATTAACTTACTGAACTTTCATGGTATACTACATTTTTCTTCCTTATCGTATACAACACCGCACGAGATCACTGCTCTCTCTTTTTTTAGTTTTCCTATGCACAATTTTTCCTCTTTCAATTTATCGCGAGATAAAAAGAAAACCGCCATCAAGTACGCTCTCTGCCGGAATTCTTGGCCGGCGGCCGGGAAACCGGTCCCGCCGTCGACCGGAACCGTACCGTCACCTCGTCGTTCACGCACGGATGGAAACCGCCATCGGTTCCTCTCAAACACTCTTCGCAAATCAAGAGGACTCTTTCGCCGCCTCCGGAGTGTCTCTCGCCGCCGGCGTTCGACGCTTCTCTTCCGACGGATGCATCGTTGGTCGCCATGTTCAACAGGAACTGCTCCCTCTCCATTTGCAGCTTCAGCATCCTCATCTCGTACCCGATGCGATCCATGAACGGAGGCGCCGCCCCAGCCAACGCCGCGAGCTGCGATTCCCCTGCGGCGCGGCGGAGGAGCACGACGTTCTCCGGCTGAATCTTCCTGTCCCTCGCCGCCGGTTTTTTGGAGCGCCTGGAGGAGGAGGAGGTGCGCCGGACGAGGAAGAAGTAGTAGCCGGCGGCGGAGCCGCCGGGAGGAATGGCGGAGGCGAGGTTGACCTGGGCGGTGAGAGGGATTTTCCGGTCGGTTCCGACGGCGGCGAGGTAAACGGAGAAGATGTGCGGTGAGATCCCGACCTTATGGCTGAGTAGGGAGAGGAGCCTCTTGAAGCTGAGGGAAGCGGGGTCAACGGAAATGGTGCCGACATTGACCTCTCTGTCGCCGTCAGAGTACACGACGGCGAAGTGGCTGCCTCCGCCGTCGAGCATTATTATTATTTTTTTAATCAAACGCTTTTTTGTCGTTGCGTTTTTGTGATGAACAGAGAAAGAGAGAGGAGAGGGTTTTATAACTTTACATAGAGCATAGAGGTGTGGGGTTTTAGGGGTATTTTCGTACATTGGCTGAGGCGGTTAGAGGTATTAGTGTATTACTAGTGATTCGCATTGTATTTTTTCTGTAACATTTTTTGTTGGTACCTTTATATTTTCTGAAGAAGTCAATCTTTTCAAAATAATTAATGGTTAAGATCTAATTATGAATTCATTTACTTTGGTAACGTAAATATATCTGTTTTTTTTTTATTTTAAAAATTAAGTTGCTCGCAACTTTAACAAAGTTACAGTTAACACTCCATCCATATCAATGCTAATGACTATGATAACATAAATATATCAATCTCAAATAATATTAATTAAATATTTTTTTAAAAAAATTAAGAGTATAGAAAAGAAAAATAACTTAAATACATTAGTAACTGATACGTGGCATTGTACATCCACACAAAATTAACATGTGGCATTGCACATAACCTGTCTGTGGTCAAGTTAATTGTCATCAACCTAACTTGACGGGCACGGACTAAATCCTACTAAAAAAAATTGCCAAGAATTATTTCTTAACAAAAAAAAATTAGGATAAAAACATAAAATTTGTAATTTTTTAGAGATTAAAAATATATTTAACCCTACAGTTTTATTATTTTCATTGTTTTTACTATTTTTTCACAAATTTTTAAAAAATAAAAAACTTGTGAAATAAAAACATAAACCTAAAATTATTGATGACCATCTACAATTTAAAAATAAAACTACAGTGATGTGCAATTTTATACCTACTTTAAAGTAAAGTGTAATTTTAATAAGTTTTAAGAATAGACCGTGCAAATTACCCTCTCTTATTATTGGAAATTAATGCGTTATTAAAGTAAGCATATTTAATTTTAATGTCTAATTTTTTGATAAAGTATTTTATTACGTACTAATAAGTTTCCAAAAAAATGATGCAATTTCTTGGATTTTTGTGTATTTGTCTATTTTTGCCATGCAAGAGATGACAAGGGAAAATGGCCGATATATCATTTGTCTCTTTCCTCATTACTTCTTTCAGTGTCATTCTCCCACTTCCATTTGCTGGGTTATATAAGAGTGTTTTCTATTCCTATTGGATGAGATGAATATTGAATACTAAGTGGTTGATGAGGAGCGCTTATCTAGGTATTTATAGATCACTCACGAAAACTAACGGGGATTGGTCCAAGTAGTAAGCAGCTTGGTATTCCTTAAGCAAGGTTCCGAGTTTGAGACCCTGTATACGCAGTTATCCCAGAGACTCAGCCAGGTGCGCGACCCGGGTCGACTCGGATTAGTCAGGGTTAAGCTTTGGATACCGGGCAGGCAACCTAAATAAAAAAATAGATCACTCAATAGTAAAATTTTAACATCATTCAGAGATTCAAATTCTTGTCCTTTTGGGATAAGTCGGACCTCAAACAACTATGTTACTCCAGATAACCAGAGATGTTAGGCGGATTCTATGGTACATTTACAGCTTAAGTTTGTAGAAATGTACTAAAATGGGCCTAGAAGTAAAATTGAGCACTTTGGGTGGGACAGTGACCTAGGCCCAAAACACTAGAAATAGAGTGTCAGACGGTCTTCCGGTTTGGACAATATTGATGAGGCCAACCATGAAATTTTTGTCTCAAAAAACAACCAAGTCCCCATAACACGGGAGAAAGAGGTTCTCACAGCATCAGTATAAAAATGTAGAAATTAGTGAAGACTGAAAGATAACTTCCCTCTAAGAGGAGGAGGAGGCGATCAAGATAGATAGAAAATGCCATGTTGATTAAAAGCAAGAAATGCCATGTACTCATGAGATAATCGGTGCACCATGTCCGGAATATTAGCCACTGCTTGAGAATCACCCACAAAACACAATCTCGTTTCTGGAGCTCATTAAACTATTGCAGGTTATGGCAAAAATGAGAAACCAATTGGCCCCATTAATTATAGGAGACCAATTCACCACTAATTTCTAGGAGTAAAGCCCTAGTAAAGCTTATTTGCATAATAAATCGACTCGAATCGAGTTAAATTAGTTGAAGTCTAATAATCTCCATATACTAATGGTTAAGAGTAATGGTTGCAAGTTGTTTGCATTGATCATCAAGCTTTGAATAGAAGGAAAGAAAAGATTGCTCCCATGTGCCATTGCTATCTTGGGTTTGAAAATCAGCAGAAGCAATAGCTAATAAGATATATTAGATAATGCTTGGTGTATTCATTTTGTTTGCCATAGATAATGCCTTTTATTTTCTATTGGGGCATGTGGTTCGCGGAATCTTTTCACATTCCTGTGAATGTAGTCATGAGAATGTAACATTCTCATGTTTAGTTTAAGATTTTAAAAAACATTCATGGGTAATTTGTATTCTCGAGAATGAAAATTGCTTCATTTTCATTGTCACCTCCCCCATAGGATTATTCGATTCCTATGGATGAAATGTTTTGACACGTGAAAAGACAAAATTACCTCCAAACCTCATATGATGACAGACCACCACTTAAATAGGCGACGAACCACAGCCGACGAGGACGAATCATTGTCGGAAGGCAACGAGCCACCGCCAGAAGGCGCTGAGCCACCGTAGGACGGCGACAGAGCACCTCTGGGAGGCGTCGGACAACGATGGACCATTGTCAGATGACATCGGACCACCGCTCAACAACTACAGACAACCACCTATGTACATCATTTTGTCATGAGTATTTTTGTAAAAATATATGTAATCTCGAGAAAGTTACTAAAGAGTTCAATTAGTAACCAAACTTTTTCTAAAAATAACATTTTTGAAAATAGTATTTTCGAGAATAAAAAAGACTATGCTAACCACACGTCCTTTATAGGTCTTGTTAAATATATTCTCTTCACTTAATTGAAATTTGACCGGCATGAAACTTCATCATTCACACTTAAAAACTACATCATTATCAACCTTTATAAATGTACTGGTTGAATATGTCTAATGTTACTTGTCATTGATCATTCTTAGATTTACTGGTAGCAAACCAATAACCGTAGCCTTTGTTTTTGGTTACATGATTTTAAGCTTCCTGTGTGAGGTAAGAGATATGGCCCACATTTTGTTTTGAAGTTAATTTGAAAAACAAAGATTTGATTTATATGCCGCATATCTACATATCACACACTAACTATAAACTCTCTAAGAAGAAGAGAAAAGACAAATGAAACAGTCCAAATTCATTAAATTTACCTCAGCATACAGCAAATTGCTAGCAATGTGTTTTCTTTGTTTTCATACCCACCAAATGGTTCCTCCATTACCTCTCAGAATCACTCTTTGAAGCGGCTATTTTGTCAACTTCCCTATGAATAAACAATGTTCCAAAACTGTGTCCTTTCTCCTGGTGCTATCAAAATGTACAGCAATTGAGCAAGAGAGACAACTTTAAATGCCTCATTATATGGTTCTGACATATAATTAGGATAGTACATATACGCAACCTTAGCCCCACCAGCAGAGCCAGAGAGTCTGTTTCCAGAATGTGAATGTCGTAATGCATCATTATAAATTGTTGATCTCATATATTGTCACATAAGTTTGTCAACTAATTTCTGATAAGTGTTTTTCAGAAGAGTATTTTTATGCTCAAAATAACCTAATACACACAATTTTACGACAAAAAATAATATGCAGTGTCAATGAAGGAATAATAAAAAGCATTCTCAAAGCTAACTATCTACAATCATTTAACACTTAACATCAAAGTTAAGATTGCACTGCATACACATGAAATTTCCACAGCTTATGAAATCTCTCTAACTTATTTTTTTTTTTAAAAAAAAACACCATTGAACATTTGGGAAGGCAATTTTTCAGACAAGAAAAGGTAAGGAAAATATCATGCTGTGTACACACCTATACATAAGAAAAGGGGAAAATAAAGTTGCATTCAAAGAAATCAACAAACCAACTCGTTTCACCGGCCGTCGGCAGAAGTAAAAGTATCAGAAAATCCAGTTGGCCTCTCAGGGATACTATTCTTGCTGTCTTGTAGAACCGCATAGCTCGAGTCTGTTCCTTCCGTCTCTTGCCAATCTTTCACCATCTGGTTAAGTGGGAGAGTGTAATCTATGCCGCAATACTCCTCAGTCTCGCCATCAAACAACGGTTTCCATTTTTCAACGAGCTGCGATAGGACGTTCACAGCGTATCCCATATCCGGCCGTTGGTTCGGTTCCCTGGAAGTGCAGTGGCCAGCTAACTCAGCAACGATGGAGATGGTCCCAAAGGTTTCTTCCTTTATGTCAAGGACAGGGTCGATAGCAGTCATTAGTTTCTCCTTATCCGATTTTATAAGCCAGAACCATGATGCCAAGTATTGGCTTTCCTCAGGCCTATCCTCGTCAAGCGCCATCCATCCGGTTAACAGCTCCATTAGCACAACGCCGAAACTGAAAACATCGGCTTTGGTAGTGATTTTTCCTGTCACTAAAATATATAAAAAGAAGAAAGGAAAAAAAAACAGTTAGAATTAGTTTAATTTATGAATGTATCAAATATATCAGGACTATAGAAGTTTAAATAAGTGGCTGTTCAACTCTAAGTATTCATCTATCTGTAAAGGACATTGAATGTACAGAAATGGCTATAAGTTTCTGTTATTGGTATTAACAGCTACTCTAGGAGGAATGTTTTTATGCGATGGTAACGATTTAATAACTATCTTTGTAGCTCCAAAATGTTTCAGTTTATGCTCCTATCTATTTTCTGGATATACCAAGAAAGATGTATGGTCAAATGAATAGATGAACAAAGTTGAGTGATTTCACATGTAATTACTAATTTCTGAAAGAATAACATGTCTTAATATTTTTTCCAAGTAGTATATAACACATATTCAACATTCTCTAAATGAAGTATGAAAGTGAAGTCAATTTTTTTATTCTACCTAGAATCAGTTGCTTTACTAACAGCCTTAAATCGAATGCAATAAAGCTTTTGAACAATACTGAGTTGGTATTTCCAAATACAATCAGAAAAGTAAATACAAAAAAAATAGCAATCAAATAAGGGCATATGAAATGTTTAAGGACTACTGAAAAAACAAAATCACCTGCATATTCTGGTGCCAAGTATCCAAATGTCCCAGCAAGCCGAGTCACTACAGATTGTTTGCCATCCGGGGCAAGTTTAACCAGTCCAAAGTCCGCGACTTTCGCTCTGAAGTCGTCCCCGAGCAAAATGTTCGATGACTTGAGATCTCTATGAATGAAGCTCTGGTGAGCAAGACTGTGAAGATACTCCACTCCTCTAGCAACATCCAAGGCGATATTGAGCCTCCTCTTCCAAGACAAAGGTTCCAATTGTAAGCTATTCCAATGGAAAAGGTGCCGGCTGAGAGCCCCTTGTGGCATATACTCGTAAACTAGTAGCCTCTCGGAACCTTCAACTGAATAACCCAAAAGAGAGACTAAATGGCGGTGCCGGACTTTCGATAGAACCGCAATTTCAGACTGGAATTCGTCCAAGGCTTTGCTGGTAATCACACCAGCCTCCATTCGTTTCACAGCAATTTTAGTCCCATCATCCAGTTCTCCCTTGTAAACCACCCCAAATCCGCCACGGCCAAGCTCATTTGCTGGAGCAAAATTCTCTGTCACGCTTCGGAGGACTTGAACTGATATCACAAGATTTCCGGCTTCAATGACATGAGACTCCCCATTTCCACTGCTGTAGAGACTCTCAGAGCCACTTCCTGTCACCGTGGAGGCACCTCCATTGCCATTGCTAGCAACAACAATCTTCACCACATTGTCCGAATCAGATGGATCCCCGGGGTGAATCACTAGTGAACATTGACCTTTGGTGGCCCTCTTTCTCCTCCTGAAACAATATACATAAAGGGGAAAAATCAGAAAGGCTGCAGCTGCAACACCTACAATTGGGGCTACAACTGAAACCAAGCTTTTCCTCTTTGGATTTTTCGATTCAGTAGAATTACTCGAACTGGAATCTGATTGTGTTGATGGAGTTCTGGCAGAAAAAGATTCTCCCTTTCCAGAAGACGACGATGGTCCACCACTCGCTGATGAAGGCACTTCCGAGCTACCATGATTCAACAGAGGATTTCCATCAGTCACAAGTTTCAAGCTCGCACCAAAAGTCGGCAGAGGACCCGAAATGTTGTTGCCACCTAGATCCAACAGTGTCAAAGATCTCAAGCTAGTCCAGTTACTAGGCACCACGCCACTGAGATTGTTACCCCCTAATCTGATTTCAACAAGAGAATCCAACTTTGCAACAGAAGGACTAAGAGTACCACTAAGATTAAAGTTAGACAAAATAATCATAGAAACTTTTCCATTAGCATTGCACTTTATCCCCAACCATAGTCCATCACAAGGGTTATCACCACTCCATGAATTAACAAGATTCAAAGGATAATCAAACCCACCAAGAAACTCAATCAGTGCCATTACCTCAAAGGAACATGGCACCCCAGGTTTCGATTCACAAAAGTTATTTGAATCAAGAGTAACCTTAGTTGCAGTAAAATTTGGGATTGGTCCCATGAAGTGGTTATTGTTTAAATCCAAATGTTCCAATTCCATTTTACCCAATGCATCAGGGATTACCCCAACAAGCTGGTTCCCATTGAGATTAAGATCCTTCAGAGAACTCAACCCTCCAATGCTCAATGGAATTTCCCCCTTGAAACTGTTCCCATGTAGCCACAAGCCTGTGAGAGAAACCATGGTTCCGACCACATCAATACTACCACCAAGGCCGCCACCCTCCTGGTTATTCAGCCACAGAACCTGTTATGACCCAAAATAGAAATTAGGATTTAAATAGTAGTTCTAGAAGATAGAAATATTATAAGATCAATTATCTCTAATCTTATCATTTAGTTGTAAAAGATAAGATTAGGCAGTTAGTTAGTTGCTTAGCTACGTAGGAATGTTAATAGGAGATTATCCTCGTTGTAAATCATTAGAGAATTGAATAATCAAGTGTGTGTTCGGTTTTCCATTTCCAACCATCAAAATTGATTCTGGCATGCCAAAAGTGAGTATATTTTCACTTCTGCATCCAGCCAAAATCAATTCTGGCACTCTCCTACCAAGAATCCAAGCACGCACTAAGTCTTGACGAGTTTGGGAACTAGACTCAAGTATAGTTCTATCAGCACCTGCAACGTGATTCCCTCGAAACTCGCCGGAATCTCGCCAGACAAGTTGTTCCCCGAAAGCTGCAGCACAGAGAGCGACCCAAATTCACCCAAAAACCCAGGGATGTCACCAACCATGTTGCAGCTCACGCAAGAAACATTGGTCAATTGCGACGAACCCTTCAACCCCAAAGGGAGCCTCCACCCGCCACTGCTCGCATTGAGGTTAACATTGTGATCCAATGCCAGGACCCTCAGGCTATCAAGCCCATCAAAGAAGTCCTCGGGGATCGAATCAAACTCGTTGTGATTCAAAAATGCAAACTTTAGGTTCTTCAAACCGCTGAAAGAAGGTAATGGGCCACTGAGCTTGTTGTTCTGGAGGCCTAGGTTTTCCAGCATTGTGAGCTCGTTGAAGTTTTGGGGCAAAGGGCCAATCAAGTTCAGGTTTTTAGCTTGAATCTGAGATACCCTTTGGCCGTTGCAGAAGATATACTTCCATGGAGGGTTCCCGCACGGGTCTTGAGACCCTTGCGCTTCTTCTTCTGGCCATGGCAGGAGTTCGGGGTTTTTGAGACCCTTTCTGAATTGGTTTAGGATCTTGACATCTGAAGGGTCGGTTTCGGTGAGAACGATGCAGGGAAGTGAGAGTGAGAGAAGGATGAGGAGTGATGTTGAAAAGGGAAGGTTTTGAGATGGTTCCATTCAAAAATGGTGGTGTCAACAAGGCATGGTTTGTGGAATGTGTGTGAGGGGGGAGAATGGACCCTGAAATATTGGATTGTTGAAGAAGGAGAGAGTGAGAGAGAGTGGGGAAGCTAATATAAAAGGTGTAGATCAAGGTTGATACCTAAAACAAAAATGGGAAATTATGCGGAAAGGGTGATTACGAAGGAGTTAATTTAGATGCTCTCAAATCAAGTATAATGATAACTTATCACGTGATTCAATATTACATGTCATTTGTTAACATTGTACGCATATTCATAAATTAATTTATTTAAATAAAATATTAAGTACTTAAACTAAATTATATTTTAATAAATGTTACAAAAAATTGTAATGTAATTAATATAATAATAGAGAACTCATACTGAATAAAGGTGTAATTAAAAAGGAAATAATTAATATTTCTTTAATTTAATCAAACGAAAACTAATTTTGGACAAAGTTTTAAATAAAAATATAAAATTGGACGAAGGTTTAAGCTTAGGTGGTAAGGATCATCTCCTCCTTTAATCAAGTGTTGAGAGATCAATCCTCGACACATGTTAACTTTGACACTTGTAGTTAATGTTTAGCCTTTAAATGGGTTTATAGCATGCACAAAAATATTAATCACTTACTTTTGATGATGGATACCGAGCAGATAAAAAAGAAAACTTATTTACTAATAATGTGATTCAATGTATTATCAATTTATGCCTTGTGATTATTTACCATTTTCTCTTCATTTTCAATTTAGAATAAATTTATAATTTTGTTATTATAAAAAAAAAATCGAAGTTAGTCATGTCATTTTTAAGCACAGATCAAAATTTATTTATTTATATATTTTAAAAGCGCAATTAAACGTACTTGTAAACATGTAATTAAAAATATCAAAGATGTTATTTTCATTTAATTCGCATTTAATCACATTGATCAATTGCAATCAAGCACGAAGAACTAACTTATTAAATTTTTAAAAAATTAAGGTTTTATTAACTAATGTCTTAAGGATGTGATTAAAGAAGCTTAAACAATAAATTTTGAGTTGATAAACATTTAATATCTTTAAAAATACATAAATTTTGTATTTTTTAATACAAACATATTATTTATATTTTTTTAACAGGTGTCCTTAAAATATTTGTTTGTAAAATTCTTGATATTGTATCGAGTAATTTTATAGGAATGAAATTAGACTTTAAATAGTAAATAATGGCTGATGTATCGAGTGATAATATTTGCAAAAAAATTCTTATTGAGATTTGAGAGTGAAAGAGAATTACTCGATGACTATGTGATATGAGTGTATATATATATGAAATGCATGCAGAGGTTTTGCCGTTGTGTTAGTAATTGACGTGGCTCTTGGCATGCGGAAGATTTGATAGAAAATTATGGATTTAGGTAGCTTAAAATGAGGATCTCATTTTAGTGAAGAAAAAATAGTTTATACCAATCAGAATTCATTTTATAGATATCAATAAAGTGAGGATTTACTAATTAACTCCATTAATTAGTACTTTTAAGAGTTTAAAATCGTCTCCTTTATATCCTCACTTTCTCCTAATTTTTAAAAGATTTTTTATATTAAATAAATTCTTAAAAAAGTAAATTGTGACATTATACTAGTTCATAAAAGTTAAAATATGACATTATTTTGTCTTTTCAATAGATTTTTAAATCCCATTCTTGATAAAAATTCAAACACTTATTTAATATTAAATAACCTTTTGAATTATTGAAGTGATGTTATATTCTACTGTTGAAAGACTTATTTCATATTAATCACTTATGTAGAATCAATATGATGTCACATTGAAAGATTTTCTTAAGGGCGCGTTTGGCAAGGAAAGAAAATGGGAGAAAAGAAATTGAGGAGATTTGTATTTTCTGTAAGAATGTTTGGATGAAAGGAAAATGAGTGAAAAGAAAATAGATAAAAATTTATTTTCTTTTATTTGATTAAGTGAAAAATGAAAGAAAATAAAAAATAATGATATCAAATGATAATTTTATCCTTATATTATTATTGTAAGATGTTATTCTAAGTTTTACCACAAATATTAGTGCACAACAATTAAACCTTTTATATAAAAACATTAAGTCTTATATTTTGAAATTGTATTTAATAATTATATTAATTATCATTAAACAAAAAATAAGTTCACTATTTATAAATTTAAGAGTTTAAAAATAATCTTAACCTATTAAACTAAGTTAATATTAATAAAAATGAATTATTAAAATTCAATCTAAATTCATTAAAAAAAACATTCGAAATTGCTTAGCCTTGAAAACGTGTGTTTACGTGTATATATCTTTTTTTAAAAATTATTATTATTATTATTATTATTATATAAGAATGAGACTTGTGCTTTGCTAGAGGACTTGTGGTTTATTATGAGGATAATATTGAAAAACGAGAGTTTGTAGCTATTTTTGGTTCAATTTCGGTTCACTAATGGGGGGAAGAAAAATAAGTGAGTCCCATGAAAAAATTTGCATGCATGGTTTATTCTTTCCCTTCATTTTTCATATGTAACCAAAAAAGGAAAATTGATCTTTTTCCTCTCCATTTCCATCATTCTCCTTTCTTTCCTTCTAAAACCCATCCAACCAAACATAGTGCAAGAGTTTTTAATGAGATTTGATTAGTGTTTGTCAAAGTATTATTAAATCTCCATGGTTAGGGATCAAAGCATTGACTCTATAGGTTTTTTGGTTGTAGCCTTATTAATGAAACGATCACAAAGGGAAAAAAAAATATGATATAACATTATAATTAAGATGGATTTAATTTTTATTCATTGAAAATATAATTTTTTTTTACATTATTATTCAATCATATATTATCACATAAATAAAAATAATTGATGTTATTGTCTTAATGAATACTAATTAAACTCATATTTTAATGTAAAAATTAAAATATTAATAAAATATATAAACCAATGCATTAGTAATATATTGATCTAATATATATATATATACATATGATTTTGCTAATAAGTGTTTTTAGGGCATTTGAGAAACTATAATGAGAAAAATTTTAGTTTTTTCAATGTATTCATTGTATTTGAGACTTAAAAAACTTGTGTTTTTAATAAAACTTTTTCTTTTTATTCCTTAACAAGTGTAATTTTTCGTATATATAAGAAAAAAGTTAATGAGTATCCTAATGGTACTTGTTAAATATTTTATAATGAAAAAAATTTAAAGTTTTTGCTTTATAATAATGCATTAAAATATGAACATTTTTAAATTTTCAGTAATTTTTTTTTAACTGAATCTTTAACCATTGCTGATCTACAAAGCCTAGTATATAACTACGGGAGTATTAAATTATTGGCCTCATTATCATCACTTGACTTTAGCCATTGTTATGTTTCCCACGCCCCCACAAACCATACGATAACTATGGTATGCTCACCTCGTTCTCTGTGCCTTTCTGCCTAGTACCCAGGAGGTATTATTATTAACAATTTTTTTCTCAGAAAAATAAAATAAAAGATATTTTGATAGTTTTTGAGGAGAGAAATGTCAAATCGTCTTACAACATCATAAGTAGTTCCTGTTATACTACAAGAAAACATAAATTAGTGTGGACAATTGTAGTGGACTTTATGCATATATGATTACTAGTATAAGTTTTTGTCAAATACTAATTAATACATAATTAAACAAATCTAAAGTAATGAGTATGTCATCTAGATAAATTAGATAATAATGATTTAAATAATGAAAAAAAGAAAAGTGAAATATAAAAAATGTCTACTAGTGGAATACCATTACTCACGCCTACTCACTAGTAATCACTGCACCATTCTATCTTTTCCTTTACGCCTTCTAAAACTACTCATTGGTCTCTCAATTTTTCTATTTCTTGGTTTACATATAATTGGTCTCTCATTTTTCTTTGTTAGATTGCAGGTATCTTTTTGTGAGAGAAAATTTTACTTAAGCTCGTTAGGACTTCTTAAGCGATAAAATTCTTCCTTTCAAAATTTTGAGTCCATTTAGTTAACATAATTGTTAACATTTTTTTAAAACTTTTTTTAAAGTTATATTTTTAATTTATGTTATGTTTAATTATATAACTCATTACTTCTTAAAATTTTGATTTTAATATTTTATGAGAAGAAGTTAGATTTTTAATTTCTCAAAAAAGTGTTTTTCAAAATACTTAAAACAAAAAAATTCATTGTGCTTTTAAATAAAAAATAATTTATTCATAAATAACTTTAAAAAAAATTGTGATAAACTCATTTTAATTTGTGCACCCTAATGAGCCCTTGACACAATTGCATGTCAAGAACTTAAATCGAGACCTCTAACTAAGATAAAATGACTCTTTGCGAACTGATTTACGTACTCATTAGAAATACCCTAATTAATCTCCTAAACATTTTATTGGTATTCACGTTGATCCCTCAATATAAAAAAAAAATCTCTATTAGTCTCTAAACATTTTAAACATTATACTCATTAATTTTTTTGTCTAAAATATTTAAAACTAATGAAAATAACATTTAAAATGTTCAAAAACTAATTATTATTTTTTTGGTTGTTAAAGAAGCAAGGAGACTTCAATAAAAAATTGAATAATCAATCAGACATTCTCTCTCTCTCTCTCTCTCTCTCTCTAAAAAAAATTAGACAATTTTGATATACCGTCCTCCGCTAGCAGTGCATGAACCTGAATCCAAAAATCATATACCCCATTACCTTATTTTGATGTTTATAATATGCTATGATTCGTGTGCCTAGGTTGCTGCTGGCACGTCTAGATGCACTGGTTCCTGGTCGCAAGACATTTTTTTTTTTCTCACCTTAACCTAATAATATATATATATATATATATATATATATAAATATATATATATTAAACCTTATGCAAACAATCATATAACAGTGTTTTATAGCATAATATATGGGGGATCTCACAAATATTTGACTTTAATTTTTTTCGGTAAGTAATATTTGACTTTTAATATTTTTGGTAAGTGATATTGAAATCTTTGTTTTGAAAACCCATTCGAAATTAGGAGCTTTGCAATGAAAACAAAATGATACTTTTTCATATTTTAAAGGCATTCCTATGGGATCTATATCTATTGATAGACACTGCACATCGTTTGGGAGGGGGGGTTTGATATTGACAAAATCATGGTGTTGAGGCAAATTATCCATATTTGTCAATTAACATTGCGCGTATAAATGATGCTGGAAGAAATAATATTTCCTCCGAAAAGATCTTCTAAAAAATTAACATGACATTATTATATGTCTATTTTTTGTTATTAAATTTTTATTTTTTGAGTTAGCTAATAAGTGGCTATCATCTTAATTAATGCATCAAAAACGTGAAAGTTTTAAATTTTTAATTAATTTTTTAAATTTATTAATAAGTGCCTTTATTTAAACATTTTTAAAATTTTTTAATCATTTTTAAGATATCTTCATTCATGTATCTTAGCAAACACTTCGATAAAAACTAAGAAAAAAGGTTATTGTTTATATCAATATCTCTTATATATATATATATATATATTAATTTATGCAAATGTGGATTATATATAATACACAATATATATAGAGTTTAATTGTTATGAATTGACATTATGAAACTTTTTTACATCTTATTCAATTAAATCTTATCACATAAACAAAAATAATTGACTCTGTCATTCATTACTTAAAAAGTCATTCATATAAAATAATTTAATTAAATGATAATATAACAAAAATTATGCTATCAAAACATAACAATTAAAATTATATAAACATTGAAAAAATATTTGTTTTCTTTAAAGATTTGTGTTTAACATTAACTTTAAAAAAAAATGATAACCTCCTACTATCGGCAAATCCTTCACTCATACTAATAAGTAACTATAAATTATTGTTGTTTGTTGGAAATTTGATTATTATCATTTGCACCTAATGATAGACCTCTTAAAATCCATATATGTAGTTGTGTACCTAAGTTTGTACATTAATGATATTCATTGGACATATATAACCAATCATTGGCCAAATATAATGTGTGGGTCCGTTTTTAACCATTATCAATTTAATTTAAATTATTTTAAATTAAATTATTTCTCATTTTATTTGATTTTAAACATACTCTTCACTATTTGGAGAATATTTTATTGCTATAGTTTTTCTGCCATAAATTTTATTAGAATAATATAACATGATTTTTAATTTTTAGATAAATGAATGTTTTTTTTCTCTTTTACTTATTCAATCACCCTCCCTCAATTTTACTAAAATTATGACATTATTTCTATACTCTTACTATTTTATTTATTCATTATTATAGTTTTTGACTTCTTTATATTTTGATTTTCATTATAATGGTAAGTTACAATCTTAATCTCACTATAAAGTTGGTTGACTAGTAAGCAAGTTGGTCCAAACATCCTTTTTCAAAGATTTTAAATTTGAGAACCAAATAAAAAAAACACATGTATAAAATAACAATTACAGTAACTTAAATTAAATTAATTAATCGATATTATTATTAATAATAGAGTACAGATGGATATAAGTAGAAGGAAAAAAAAATCAGACTCAATCAAAATAATGACATGTGATTCCAAAATATTGAAACTCTGGCGGTGGGTTTGGATTAAGCGGCAGAGAATAGACAAAGTTGGGGCCCATGTCTGCAATGCTTTTTGTTTTGTAGTGTTGGGTGAATGAAAATATATAGAGCACTTACTGGGACCAAAGACTTAAAAAGTTGGAGGTCCATTTTTTCCTTCCTTTTTTGCCTTTTTCTCTTAAACTATCCATTTCATCTCTCTTTCCATTTTGATTTATGTCAACATATCACGTTTGTGATTGGATTGTCAATTTATGCTTGGTAGATGAGAAATGATTTTTGTAATTATTTAATTATTTGTTTATATGTGTTTGAGAAAATTAGAAAAAAAATTAAAATTATTTCAATAATTATTTATTTTAATAATCACTTTTTTATATAATTGATTATTGATTATATGAGAATTTAAATACTTCAACTATGTTAAGATGATCTATTATATTTTTTTATTGTATAAAAAAATTGTTGTTGTATGATAAATTTTTTAAAAAAATAATATAAATAATTATTCGTAATGTATAATATTTAATAATTACTGTCAATTTAGTAAAAACTTGAGAAAATTACTTTTTTAATAAAAGAAACAATTTTTTTCACTTAATGTTCAAAAAGTAGTTATCACTTTTTTCTTCAAAAACAACTTAAATTC
Source organism: Nissolia schottii (assembly GCA_003254905.1). Lineage (NCBI taxonomy): Eukaryota > Viridiplantae > Streptophyta > Magnoliopsida > Fabales > Fabaceae > Nissolia > Nissolia schottii. The sequence goes on from QANU01049023.1 coordinate 389,643, forward strand.
TTAAAACAAGATTGTTGTTTAATTTTTTTCATTTTGCCAAACATAAGATGATATTGAAACAACTTTTTTTTTCTATTGAAAAAACAGTTGTTTTTATTTCCACAAACACATTCTATAGAAACAGATCTTCTTATGTTAAATTTTTACATGATGAATACTTTATTATGTGGAATCTCCTTTCATTAATTAAACAAGTGAGACTTGGACATCATATAAGTAACAACAAATTAATGGTTAAAATTCACAAATGACAAGAAAATGTTGCAATTGGGTGGTTAAACTGATAAACAGTGGAAGAAATTTCAATGATCACAAATTTCAGTGCCAAATATTGCTAATTATTGGCGATAAAGGGAAAAGTTTATGACATATAGATTTCAATCATAACAGGACAAAGGGAAAAAAAGAAACCCCCAACAAAATCAAATGGCATTATCTTGCGTTTTGTACAATGCAAGAAGCGAAGGGGAACCTAAGCATTGGGTCCATAGAGCAGTAAAATGAAGAGGGTAATAAGTTGTGAGTTTAAGAGTTTTGTACATGTGAAGATCGATGACAACAATTATCAATTATTGAAGAGACAAGTCTAATAATACATCCAATCCAGGCGATTATAGTTTTGGTATTATTTATTCTCTTTTTGATATGACCAATGAACGACCAAAATACTTGGCCGAAATGGGGTATTTGTATTCAGAGGCCCTCTTTGACAACCATTCCTGTGCGGTCATGGTTAATTGAATTTGGTGTTCGCCGAGACTCTCAAACCTTCTGGGTTGATGTGCCAACATTGTCATATGGGTGACCAACGTGTGATTTGTCATGCTAGTGCAACAAGGCTTAGGTCCTTTTAACTAAGGTCTCAAACACAAATTTTGAAAATAGAACATAGGAAAAATGTATAAGAGACTCGACTTATTAATCTATTCACTTATATGAATGACTGCATGTTATTTTTAGGGATGAAATAAAAAAAAATATTAAATATTATTCATACATTGGCCTCATACTTGTGGTTAACATGCATCTATCGCAGGTGGAAATTGAGTTTGATTCCAAGTGTGTTGTAGAGTTGTGCAATGGTAACAATGAGATAGACATCTTAGTCACTCTCTTGTTACTGTCATTCAAGATCTCTGCAATAGGCATGTGAAGATGAGGATTTCTCGTGTGTTTAGAGAAGCTAATTATTTTTGCGTAAATGAGCTTGATAAGAAAGGTCTTAGCATCTAGCAAGACATTGTTTTTTATTTCTTCTGCATTCATTGCTGATAGAGTTGGTATCTTGTTTATAAGAATTGTAACCGTGTAGTTTTGCTTAAACATTTCTTGCCCCATTGTTTTTATAAAATAAAGATGGTAGATTGATGAGTTAGATTTCTCCAACATTAACTTTAGAAGAAATCCTCGGAAGAATTCTACACCCTTCATGGGCATATACTTTTGTTCAGTCGGATTACTAAGTAAAGTGAGTGATAATAGAACTCAAATATAAGTGATTCAATCAGAAAAATAAAATAAAATAGTATCATACGGTTGCACGAATGTTTTGAGCCATGTTACCTTCATCATTAACATGGCCCAATTGTTAAAAGCCCAAATGTTAATGGTCCAAATTGCTAAAATAGCCCAAATAGGAAGCCCAATTATGAATGGGCCCAGGTTCTATCCAACTCAAACTCTCTCTCACACTCACCGCCGTAAACCTTCACTCTCTCCACTCTATGCATTCAGCTGCTGCAGCTATTTAGGGTTTATAACTTTGATACACATTTTCCCCCTTTTCGGTTGAAACCGCTTCTCTTCTGATACGAAAAATTTCGTCGGCGTCTCCAACATGGTTTGTTCTCTATCTTCGAAATCTCGCACCTTCATCGCATGCATTTTCTCTGATTCCGATTCTGATTTTTATTTTACTTTTTATTTGTTTGTTGTAATTTTGTAGCCGCAAGGGGATTACATAGAACGTCACCAAAGGGACTATGGATACCGCCTCGATCACCACGAGCGCAAGCGCAAGAGAGAGGCTCGACAAGTTCACAAGCACTCCAAAATGGCCCAGAAGGTTTCACTAATTTTGTATTTATTTATTTAAGTTTGTTTATTCATATTCATTTAAACTGATTATGTCGTTGTTGCATTGGTTCAATTTTAAAATTGGATATTTTTTTTTTGTTACTTTGAATGGAACAGAGTTTGGGTATTAAGGGTAAGATGATATCCAAGAAGAATTATGCAGAAAAGGCACAGATGAAGAGGACGTAAGTGTTTCTCTTTCTTTTGGGGTCATTTTTCTCTGTTTTTGTTTTTACCTCTTATGTGTTTTGTTGGCAATTTTTCACTATTTGTTGGGGTTATTCTTTTATAGCTTTTATGTTATTGCTTAGCCTTGTGAGTTCTGATATACAGCAGCCACACTTTCGTCGTTGATATGTTCATATTAATTGCATGCTTATTTATTATTGTTATCAAATATCCGCTATAGCACTACTATACTGCCATAGCTTAATGGGTTTTGAGCTGGCCGCTAGGCTATTTTGCAGTGTTGATTGGCCGCGGAAAAAATAGTGGGTATTGAGCAAAATTTTATTTCTGCTATTGATAAAACTGATGTTTATTCAATAGTTGTCGGTTGATGTTATGTGTTTGGTACAGCAACTTTCATGATTATGGAGTTCTCCACATTCCATATTTTTGTCAAATTAATGAGGTAGCGGTTTCTTTCGCTGTTGTGCATTAACAGATTGAAAATGCATGAGGAGTCAACGTCTAGGCGCAGGACTGATGATAATGTTCAGGATGGAGCCGTTCCTGCATATCTTTTGGATCGTGAGAATACAACCAGAGCAAAGGTATGTCAGACGTGTAGTATTGGAAGATAGTCCTGACTCATGGTTCTTCTGCACTCTTTTCCTGTATTTAAGCTGACAGTTTTTTTCTCTTTCTATTATTAGGTTCTCAGCAATACCATTAAGCAAAAGAGGAAGGAGAAGGCGGGCAAATGGGATGTTCCTTTACCTAAGGTGAGATTGTATCCAGTACTTTGAATTATGATTCTCATTTCGGTTTGGCTGTAGAGTAATTAAGTGTATGCTTTCTTATTTCTTCAGGTACGTCCTGTGGCTGAAGATGAAATGTTCAAAGTGATGAGGACTGGTAAAAGAAAGAGTAAGTATTATATCATCTTCCTTTGTTCTTCATATCTAGCTATTTGATGTAAATTATTGGCTTCAGCTTTTGCAACTTCAGGGCTTGTGATTTTAACTCGTGTCACTTGATCGAAACAGTAAGAAAATGCTTGTTTTCAAGTTTACCTCATGTGATTGCCATTTCTTTATCTTTAAGCTAATCGTAGTTGTTTACTAGTTTAGTTTTCTGTTTCTCTTAGCTTGTTTATGGACGAAGTTGAGCAATATGTAATCAGGGCTCTAATTTAAAAGAGTTAACTCTTGAATCATTGTCTTCATTTTCCTAAATGACAATTTCGTTTTCTCTCTTGTTTTTAAAGTGTTTTTACTGTCTTGTTTTATAGTATCTTAGTTCTTTTTAAGCTCATCAAGAGGCATTATATGCATAATGATCATTGCAAGAAATGCATCTGATAGATAATCTATGGCTTAATATTTTCCAGCCAAGCAATGGAAGAGGATGGTCACAAAAGCTACCTTTGTTGGACCTGGTTTTACCCGAAAACCTCCGAAGTATGAGCGTTTTGTTCGTCCTACCGGATTGCGGTTCACCAAAGCTCATGTTACTCACCCAGAACTTAAATGCACCTTCAATCTGGAAATAATTGATGTGAAGAAAAATCCTAATGGCCAAATGTACACCTCTCTTGGTGTCATAACCAAGGGAACTTTAATTGAGGTAAACTTTTTCATACTCAATGACATGCATCTCATTTGAGTTAAAAAAAATTCTCCGTAATATTTAGTGACGTATAATAATGAAAGTATGAATTGTTATCAAGATCTGTTACTCATTCCTTTGTTTATTTTGATTTCAGGTGAATGTCAGTGAACTTGGTTTGGTCACACCTGCAGGGAAAGTCGTGTGGGGTAAGTCTATTTGTGTTACTTGTATTTTGCTTTTGTATTAGTAGGGGGCAATTTTAGCTGATGAATAATGAAGTTGTTTTTTGTTTTTTTTGTTTGTGATGAATGCAGGTAAATATGCCCAGGTTACCAACAACCCGGAAATGGATGGTTGTATAAACGCAGTTCTTCTTGTTTAATGTTTAGTGAGGATTGAATTTCCAGCGTGGCTTCAAGAGCAGCTAGTCCCTGCTATGAATGTTTGCGGCCTCATGTATGGCTGTGCTCCATCCTCAAATTTTCTAGAGTTGTACCATGCTTGCTGGTATCTAAAATTTTGTCAGGGGAAAATAGTTAAATCTTTTGTTGTATCTGTTGGAATTCTGACATAAACTAAGATAACTTGTGTACAAGATTGATTTTTTGCTATTTATTAATTTATAGTTTTTGTGTTCAAGTTTAATTTTAATTTACGATCTTTGTAAGAAACTTCTACATAAGATACTTCTACACTGACATCTAATTATATGTTTCTTCACATTAGGAAGAAAATGACCACAATGCCCATTACTTTCAATGTAAACCATTTTTCTGCTGGTGTAATTGGATAACTGGATAACTTTTTATACGTGATGTCAAAATATTATATTCTCATGCATTGCACTAATGATTGCTGTCTGACGGATGTAGCAAGCAATGACCTTTTGAGTTAATTTTCAAGTATCGACATATTTGTGATTTTCATCATGTTTCATAGTCCTAAAGAAAACTTACGAGAAAGAGCGCGATTTGGATTTGTACTAGTCTTTTCAAAATGCTTTCCGGAGATTATGCAAAGGCCATTTCCCATGAATATAGGCGGTCAGGAGGTTGTCCTATTCTAGCTATAAATCGTTTCGGCCAGTTTTCTCTGAATTGTTCCAATATATAAGTAGTTCTTGTGATTGAATCGTTATTACCTTATTTTGGATAGGAGTGAAATTTTTTTCAAATAGTTGTGCAACACCGATTCAAAAACCAACAAATTTTTGTTTGGTCCAGCGGTGACGAGGTAAATTTAGCGACAGCGTAATGTGATGGTTCACAGATCAATTGTCCGTATTTAAGTGCCCTACAGACTAGAACAAAATTGTCTTTAGTGGAACCAGATTTATGGGACGACATAAACTTACATCTGTCTCAAACTCGAAATACAAGAAACTAGTACAAGCCAATGAGCTGTAGAACCTTGATATAAGAAACATGGGTGCATGGTTATCATCCGTAAAGACCTCAAGGCAAATCTAACCTAGCCAAAATCTTATGTTTTTAATAATTCAGACAAGAAAACTAGATTCCTGAGTACAAAAGATTCCCTGCTTAATTACCAAGTACAAGAAGAAGAAACAAATAGATCCAAATACAAATATGAAATACCCTCTAATGATCTTATGCAACAATAAAGACATGTTCAATTAGCAAAAATAAGTTACGCAAATCCATATTACTATGCAGTCCTTCAAATAAATGTTATATTTGCTTACACACCCAGATAGAAATAAAAAGATTAAAGGCATGTCGCTTAAATATCCAGGATATATTCTTATGAGATTATTTGAACAAAGACAACATTTTAATCAATGACCAACAAGCTGGGTAGATTGAGGTGCAAGATCCACTGGGATTTGGGGCTCAACCACCTGCAGCAAGCCAGTGGCCAACCTTCTGGTCAAGTCTTCCACCTCTAACTTCACCACATCCCTCCTCATTCCGATGTCGGCCGCATACCTACTTGCACAGTACACTCCGATGGCCGTTGCCGCCATTCCGTAAACATTGGTAGTTAGAAGCCGAAGGGGACTAGACAGAACAGCAGCAAGAGGTCCGCCTATGATGGAAACTGCTTGGCCACTCTGTCCAATTGTTCCATGTTCAACCACTAGGAGCCCGGTTTTGCAGTAGATGGCGAAGTCTTCGCAATTGTTCTTGAAAACATTGTAGCACCCGAAGCCATTGTCTTGGAGGTACTTTGCTCGATGGACCACAATATCGTCTTGGTCAGAGACCGCAAGAGTACATGTTCCGCCGCGGGCTTTTGCGAGAAAGAGTGTGGGGGAGACAGCATACTCAAACCGGTACAGGATACCACCGGACAGGAAGCAGTTCAGGCATGAGGAGACAACACCGTGTGCCTCTTGGGGTGCTGTACATGTCGGGCAGCTTTCGTGAGATCTGGCAGGTCCTGAGCTAAGGAGGAGAACATCTAGCACAGTACCAGTACCTACTTCTTGGCCGCGCCTAGTGAAGTGAATGACTTTGTCATCACCGACATAAATGCCTGTCACTCATTCCAGACAACACAACAAAAGATTCTGTCAAGACAAATGATAATCTATAAATGAATCATAAATTGATCTCAATCTTTCTTTGTAATGCATGTGAGCCAGTTGATCCTCAAATACCAAAGCACAAGAAGGGAAAGGAGATAGGATGTGAAAGTTGGGAAAGCATGTTAAGAAATAATAAACAATATCAACGTTTCCAACCAAAACCATACTTCAAAATAAAGAAGTTCTTAGGAACATCCGATGTGAGATAACACTCTTACTAAATTATACCATACTTAACCACTACATTAAATTTTTTTTTTTTTATTCTTTTTCATGATAATAGTGAACTACAGTGGTGGCTAACATAATTGACATAGCACATGTTCATTAGTACAACAATGTGTGATCTTACACCCAATATACCTAACACACACTCCACCACTAGAATTTTCAGGAATTGTTCCATGGTTTTCAGTTTTTCATCATTTCAACAGCAAAATGAATACTTTCTCCATTATATAATCACATTATATATCACACAGAACATTCACATTATCCTGAAATTTTATACTACAAAGTACAAACTCAGAAAAATGATGGTCTAACCAATTTGATTCATTGAACATCTACCTAGTCTGATGGCAATAATATATCCAAAAAAAGGCAAAGCACAGCCTGAAAATGGATATCTCAATAAGACAGCACCAGTGTGTTACTTTTCCTCTTCTGTTCTTTTATCCCCTATGTTCAAGGTTACTAAAATTGAAAACGCCAACAGAACCAAGATTCCATTAATTGAAAGCTTAACTTCCATACAACTGAAAAATGTGTTTTTCATTCATGACTGCCTATGATTGTAGTCACTAACACTCCATCATAGGCCCAAAAATAATAATAATGACAATGATAAGAGAGCAAAACCTTATTTTAATCCGCAGAAGATACGGGTGCCACCATTAAACTTCTAAAAATCATTGTCCCAACATAAGTTCTTCAAATATTCAAAATAGTTGCAAAGTTTTTCCTTTTGTGTCACCACAATACCACATTAGTCCTCAAAGTGATGAATATAGCTTGTTTAAGATCTTTTAGGGACTTATACACCCTAGGAATAAAATAGGGTTTTACTTCTCTTTTTCTTCTTTTTTTTGGTTTTTCGCCTATATCCTCCCATCAGAGCCGACTCTGTTTGAGCATTTGAGGTCTCATAGGGTAGCAACACTGATGCTTGAACTCGAAACCACTAGTTTAGGGGGAAGGAACACCTACCACTCTAGCTGATTATGTGTTGGTAAATAGTGTTGTACTTACTCTCTAATAATGCAATACACCTCACTCTCTAGATCTCTTTTTGCAATTCCTACTTCATTCATTGGTTTTCCCTCTTGAATCACACACAAACTTGACAAGCCAATAGAAGTCAAACCAAAAAATGAAAAAAAAAAAAAAGGGACATAAACCTCAAAACTAAAACAGAAAAATTAACACTAAAAATGAAGTGAAATAAAAGAGAGAGAGAGAGAGAAGAAGAAGAAGAAGAAGAAGAAGAAGGAACTAAGAGTGTAACTAACCGTGATGAGCATAGATATAAGCAGTCCTCCAAGAGTAGATGTGATCCCCTGGTTTCAGGCTCTCCCTAGTTACCCTGCACCCACCATTTTCCCAATTTTCATTCACAAAAATTGATTTCTATTGTTCGTTCATCACAAAAACAACAACAAAATCAAAATAGGAAGGAAAAAAAAATCAACCTAGAACGTTTTGGAGGAATGGAAAATTAAGAGAATTACCTGTTAGAAAGCAATCCCATCCGTATGATTTCTCTCCTCGCTTTGATTCTTCTCTCTCTCTCTCTCTCTCTCTCTCTCTCTCCTTGTTTAAGGGAGAAGAAGAAGAAGAGGAAACTGTTCGGGGGTGAAATGACGGTTGTGCCCTTCCTTAAAGAGCCTTCGCCGTTAAGGAAACAAAGAGGGAGATGGAGGTAGTGTAGCGGTGATGACGTTGGAAGGAAACTGAACGCGTTTGAAACACTGAAAGATGGATTTGAAACGAGGCACGTGGCAACGTCACGTGATGATGATGGCTTTAAACTTGTTTTTTGGAACTTGTACGTTAATTAATGGAGAGGCATTTGCCTGTATCGTTCTATCGTGTTACGCGTGAAGTTACAACGAGCCCATTATTTGTGGGCTAAGACTTTTAATGGGGTATCTTTCAAGCCCAAAACAAATCAACCAATAATTTATAGATGATCGTTCACAAATTAAATCTAATTTATTAAATCCTATAAAGAAAATATGAGTTTATAATTACTATAATGTGTTTGGGAATTGATTCTTTCATGTCAGAAATTGATCATGTTTGGTTATGTGAAAATAGATAAAGCTATGAAGATTTTGAATAAGTGGAGTCTTGTTAAAATTAGTAAAACCTTGTTCAAACTTTTGTGTTTTTATTCCTATTGACATAACCAATTTTGACATGAAATTATCTGTACCCCATTTGATTTGCATGACTTTTTAAGAAGTGAGAGACAGTCAACTAGACTGTAAGTAAATTGTCTGAAAAAAATTAATTCATGTAACATGAAACATGATTGGTCAGTTTTCATAAAGGAAAAACTAAATATATCTTAAGGGTATTGTTTAATAAACTAAGAGTGGAAATCTTGTATTAGAAAGTGAAAATTTTTAATTGTAAAAACCAAAAAAAAACTTACTAAATTTGTGGTTCCTTAACTAATTCTTTATGATATTGGTGAGCAAAACTCCAGTTTTAATTAGCACTTCTTTTTCTGCACTGTGACTATGTTCTACACCTCACACCAATTCATACATTTTCATTTTGTACCATATAGAAAAACTCTCCTTATTTGCTTTTTTGCATGTATCTTCAAATTGAAAGCATGCAATCATGTTCGAATACTATACTGCTAAGCACCTAAAATGTAAATGGCTCTTTTACTATAATTCAAACCGTGTTCACCACATTATGGTTGACAAGCCTCTTATCCATATCCTTAGACTAAAATTAATGTGAGAGAATAACCGAATAAAATAGAAAAAGTGAGATATTGACCCGCTGCATGTTGAGAGTCATAGAAGGTGCACAAAAGGAATAATAATAAGAGGAACACATCGAGACAAAATGCAATGGGCATGGATTCACATTCGCCACAACCCAGAGAGTGATGGAGGCAATGGAGATAACAGCAAACCACTCCACTATGTCAGGATTTAATGGGAGAAGATAATGGGTGGTACTGCGGGGTAGCATTATCATTCTGGATTTTATTTATCTAAAGTGAGAATTTCTTTAAAATGATAATTTTTTTATTAATAAAATGAAGGTGTGGCATCCAATGAAACTCGCACATAGTGCTTTCTATTGAAATGGAATTTATAGATCGAGTAAACTTTTAAGTTTGACTACAAGTTTCTTAATGTCAATTAAGTTTGTCTTAATGTAATAAAAATGATCATATTAATCATAAGGTTATTAACAATCGGTCAAGTTAATTTTTGAGAGAGATTAATTTGATTGACTGTCAAAAATTTTAGAGACTAATATGATCATTTTCATAACTTTTAAGAACAAATTTGACTAACAACTTTAAAACAAATTTAATTGTTTATTCTTTATTGATCCATTCACACACAATATACTTTACTCATTTAATAACAGTTATCACTTTTTCATTTTAAAGGAATTCTTACTTTAAATAGTACCAATCCCAAAATTCTGATCCATAAGATTGGTAGGAAATGCCTTTGATTGGTTCCCGAATATTCAGGAATAAACACAATGTCTATCTATATCTCACTGCCCTGCCTAGAAAGAGAAGCAAAGAGGGTTGTTGCCACCAGTTGATGATGTTGGTGTCAACCGAACTATCACTTTTTATTAGATAAAATGTAATGTAAAGAGAATTCAGATAGTTAGGTGCTTTCAGATGATGTAGGGAGGCAAGCAAATCAGCTTTTAAGTTGATACAAGAGATGAATCAAGTCCAATCCAACTCTTGGACTTGTATTCTCTGTTAGGACGCACTTAGACTGAGTTTGATCCATCTCCTTTTTGTAAGTGTCCAGAATCTCTTTGTTTAAGTTGATACAAACATGATCCATCGAGCTTTGATTTCGGCTTTGGCATCTCAAAACCATTGACCATAGTTTTCGACTTTCTAAAAGCTAAAATAAAAAGAAAGGAATAAAATGTTACTTTTTAAGTTATTTTTTCTTACGGCATAGAGAAAATGGATTTATGTATCACATGACATGTATGTCATTGATTATTGCCATTAATTATTATCTCTTATCATTATTTTCTCTTATTTCAAGAAATAATCAATAACATATATGTCATGTAGTGAATGAATCCATTTCCTCTATTGGAAAGAATTCTTTATTACTTTTAGATAATGATTTAAATGAAGTATTTACTTTTAGAGCAAGTTTGGACCTTTTTATGCATTTTGCAAATCTCGGAGAAAGGTCCTATGGTCAATTTTCCTGGTTCTGAGTACTAGATCAAATGACATTCTCTTTGCATCTTAGCCTAAGCTCATTTTCAGAACTAACCTATCCTAACCTTGCAACAGTTCGTCCATTAATCTAACACAAGAAACCCAACCTTGTACCAAAATAGAATTGCACCTAGTCGCTTGATATGGGGAGATAAAAATGTAGTTTGTCCATCTTAAGAATATAAGAGGGAAACCCCATGAAAAAGAAAGAGCAAAAGTGATAGGACTTGGTGAAAAGTCTACTCGTGTCGAACTGATGCGATAAAGACTAGGCTCCCGTGCTTGGCCCATATGCCAAAATGAGGCTCAGCTCAATAAGGTCTCTTGAGACTCTCCTAACAAGGGGATTCCAAGAGAGGAAAAAAGGAGAATCACTCAGTAACAATACACAATTTAGAAAATCCACCCAAAACCTCTAGAGGACAAAGAGAACGTATTTGGAAAACATAGTTCTTTGAGTTGAAGGAAGTATGATCCATCGACAATGAGACTTAGTTAAGTGATTATAATCATTCACCTTTTCAGATTTGACTTTCACATTGTTCCCCTTCATCGTTTATCATTCCTTAAATTTCGTATAAAGCTAACAAACTCAAGAATGCCGTCATTTACCTTGTTTAGCATAATCTGGTTTCAACACCCTCAAACCCCACTAGTAATTTAAAAAAAGAAGAAAGAATAAATTGAGACCCTAAACTAAATCTAAGAAATAGGTGGGGACCACCTAAAATATTTTCTCCCCCATCAAAGTCCTAAAACATTGGAACATCCAAGCTAGAGAGAGAGGGAGGGAAACTCTGACCAAGTCTCCCTCAAAATTCTCCCACCCCTCGCTCTCTTCATGTCATCACAAAAATTGTTATAGACAACAGTAACGTCAACAAAACAACACTCTTCAATTCTATATAATTCATCTGTTAAATTTTTTAGTTTTTATATTTTTATTTTTCATTCTCTTCACAAACCACCTTCTTCCATGGCTACACCGCCGCCGCAACCCGCCATGGCCGCGCGCCCCAAACCCCCAACCACCTCCAGCGCCTTCTCCCTTCTTTCCAAGGCGTGGCGCGACGACTTCCGCCTCATGCGCGACCGCGCCAAATCCTTCAGGAACCTAGCGACGTCGTGGGATTGCGACCTCGAGAGCTTCTTCCTCAATCCGCCGCCGCCGCTCTCGGCGGAGATGGAGTTCGTCAGGAACCTCCGGCCGAGGCTGGCGGAGCGGCGGAGGGCGGAGTTCCGGCGGAAGGTTCTGGAGGAGTGGCGGCCGAAGACGGCGAGGGTTCGGATCGGCCTGTCGAAGATGATAAAGGAGGCGATCGCGTCGGAAGTTGAGGACATGAATGGAATTGAGGGTTTTGGTGAGGGCAAGAGGTTGAAAGCGAGGGATGATGGGGATTGGGAGCCGATTCGGAAGTTGAAGAGGAGGTTGAAGGAGTTTGAGGAGAATAGCGAGTTCGTGGGGAAAGTGAAATCGAGCTTGGTATGTGTGTTCCTTCTTTTATACCAATTGTTGAATTTGAATTTCTTTATGTGCATTGAAATTCTCCTAATTCTTGGATTAGGCACTGCTATTATTCACCCTATATTCAGTATATTAAACATATGCATAGTTGTATGAAAGTGTGAACCATGATAAAAATGCAATGTATTTGTGCGTGTATGAAATGCCTAATAGATGATCTATGCATTATGTATTATGTATCATGTACTGCTTAACACCTTGGGTTTTTAAATCACTGATATCTTTCCCTTTCATGATTCTTAAGTGAGAGATGTTGATGTGTTAAGTTGTGAAGGACAAAAAGTAACATTGTTTCTTTTTGCTGATAGAGCATCTAAGAATTCTCATGTTTTTAAGCTGATAGCTGAGGTATTGAGTTTTGGGTAGTATAGAGTAGTAATGCACTATTACTTTTTCCTGCACTAGAAGTATTTAAGTTGAGAACTTCTTTTTTAGAGCCACACATTTTCTCGCTGTGGGAATGAATTGATCGTGATTTTAATGCAACAAGTGAAGTATTGAGTTGTGACATATGAGTAATATAAAACAATACTTTTTTTTCCCCTTGCTTTAGGTGAATGTAAGAATTTCTCTTATTATTTATGGGGTTTTGGGGTGTTATTTAAGTGTACTTTGAGCTTGAGTTGCATATCAGTTGATGCTGTTGTATCTTAGTCTCTAAGAATGACTGAGTTGATATGAGTTTTGTAAATTCAGGGAGTGTTAGCTTAAACAATAATTAAATCTGCAGACTAAATTGCTAGGAGAGTATAGTTTCAGAGACTAAGTTCTAGCTTACCTTTTTTTATTTGTGCTTTGAGCTTGAGTAGTATCAGTTGATGTTGTGTGATAAATAAGTTATTGAAGTTTCTGCCGAGGAACAGATGTGCAATGTGTCATTTGTCAGTTTAGGGCGTGGAGTTGAATTAAGGGTGTTGCCTTTTGCTAGAAAAAAGACTATTTCATGTGAAAGAACCTTTTCTATGATGTTTTTTTTTTTTGGGGTGGATGGTGGGGACGGTTTCTTCTATGGTTTAAAACGTTTTAGGGGGAGGAGAGGTTGCCGCATTCAATAATGAAGTTATTTGGCAATTGGCACCTGCTGTCTCGGTCCTTTTGCTGAGTGCTCTTTAAGATCAATTGCTGATTTTAATTTTTGGTTATGGTTGCTTGACCTTATTCTGCTTTGTGGTTATATATTACGTACCATGCCGTGACGGAATGACATGTTGTTAGCATCCAACTTTGATATTGTTTTGACTTCTTATTTCTGCATAGTGGGCCTTTTTTTATTTTTTTATAAAAGGATGATGAGCCTATTATCAATTTTATAAAAGAAAAAATAAATGGCATCATAAATTGCAAGCAGGCATCTAGTTGTTCTCTTTCTGCACTGTGAATTAGATGTCAAGCTAAAGCATGTGGTTAACTACTACTAGATGTTCTTTGGTTTGACCCCTATTTAGTGTTCATACTTTTAACTGGTCATGTAATTGATGATATATGTTTGTGTTTGAAAAAGATTTAACTCCAATAGTTTGTGTTTGGTTCATGCAGAAATCAATGTGCAAGGAGTCTAAAGAGTCAAAGGTTTGTTATTTTCTTCTTTTTCTTTTTCATGTAATTCACCTGACTAAATATCATGCACCTTTGTGTAACGAAAAGATTCTAAGTTCTAACTTTCTGTAGTTAGGTTGCTATGCATAGCAAGGACGTTAGCAAGAAAACTAATACATAAGCTGTTAAAGCTAATTACTCATGTAACTCCTTCAGTTACTGGGTAGAAGCTTTTTATTTGGTATCCTAGTTTCATGTTACTGGAGTTATATTTCAATTTATACATCAGAACGATTTGTTGAATAAGATTGGATGTTTATGGCTATGCTATAGAAACTGGAGATACATGAATCAAACATAAAAAAGTGTCATATTTAATTTGTTGGCTTTGTGATAAGGATGTCCATCTTCTACATGTATGTATCGTTAAATTTCATGGACCAATTCTTGTATGTTCTGCGCTTGTGGCTTTAATTTGAGTCAGGAACTATGGCTAACATTTTCACTGCAATGTCTGTTACAGGAAGTTCCACCATTGGATGTGCCTGAACTTCTGGCCTTCTTTGTTAGGCAATCTAGTCCATTTTTGGATCAAATTGGAGTCAAAAGAGGTAAATACTTCATATCTCTTGGGATTTCATTGCAGTGATTTCCCACTTTATATTTTTCAGTCGAAGTTTAATGTTTTTGTTCTATTTCAATGAGCAATGTTTGTCAGTAGGCAGGATTATATGTTTGCCTTCTTGTTCATGGCTTTCTAGTTTAAGAAAAATGTATCAAATCTATTGATCTAGTTCACTTTTCTGTGACTGTATTTTGATCATCTGTCCAAATGTGATTACAGACATACGTGACAAAATAGTGGAAAGCTTGTATAGTAAAAGTAAGAACCAACTTCTAGGGCAGTCCCTTCTAAGTGAAGAATCTTCTGTTCTTGGTAATGGAAACATGAATGATGAATTGGATTTGCGAATAGCAAGTGTTCTTCAGAGTACAGGGCACCGGCATGACGGTGGACTCTGGACAGATCTTCCAAGGCATGATCTCAACAGTAAAAGGCATGTGGCAATAGTCACAACTGCTAGTCTTCCTTGGATGACAGGAACGGCTGTAAATCCACTATTTCGAGCTGCATACTTATCAAAATCTGCGAAGCAGAAAGTTACTCTGATGGTTCCATGGCTTTGCACATCGGATCAAGAGTTAGTTTATCCCAGCAATGTCACTTTTAGTTCACCAGAGGAACAAGAAACTTATATACATAATTGGCTTGAGGAAAGGATCGGTTTTAGGGCAGACTTCAAAATTTCCTTTTACCCGGGGAAGGTAGCATTTTTGTGACATTATTATATTCTACTGGGTTTCATGCCAAATTTCTTTCAGTTTTCACTCTTTGCCCTTCTTGTTCATAGTTTTCAAAAGAAAGGCGAAGTATAATACCTACTGGTGATACTTCTCAATTTATACCATCCAAGGATGCTGACATTGCTATCTTGGAAGAACCAGAACATTTGAATTGGTATCATCATGGCAAGCGTTGGACGGATAAGTTCAACCATGTAGTTGGTGTGGTCCACACAAATTACTTAGAATACATCAAGAGGGAGAAAAATGGGGCCCTTCAAGCATTCTTTGTAAAACACATAAACAACTGGGTTACTAGAGCATACTGCCACAAGGTATGATATTTATCAAATTTGTGACATCGTCAGAAATGATTTCGGTGTTTTTTCTTGATTAATTTGCTATTGAATTAGATTATCGTAAAAGTATGAAATGAGACAAAAGTAATTAAGTCATTTTATTTTTATTCAGGTTCTTCGTCTCTCGGCAGCCACTCAGGATTTATCGAGGTCTGTAATTTGCAATGTTCATGGTGTCAATCCAAAGTTTTTAAAAATTGGAGAAAAGATTGCTGCTTATAAGGAGCCTGGTCAGAAAGCCTTTACAAAAGGGGCATATTTCTTGGGAAAGATGGTATGGGCAAAGGGGTATAAGGAATTGATAGATTTATTAGCAAAGCATAAGAGTGACCTTGATGGCTTTAAGTTGGATGTATTTGGTAACGGAGAGGATGCTAACGAAGTTCAGAGTACGGCTAAAAGGTTTGATTTGAATCTCAACTTTCAGAAAGGCAGAGACCATGCAGATGATTCCCTTCATGGGTAAGAATAATTTGAAAACTGGGCTACACAATTTAGATTATGATATATTCACTGGGAAAGAAAGGGTCCTTATATTGTCTTGAAACACATTCGAAATGAAATATCTATTTTATGCTTCAGCTATTGAAACATGTAACATTTTAGGTATCATTTACTTTCCCCTATATTCAAAAGTGTATTGTGTACCAAGAAAAGTGCACTGTTCAAACTTGTTCTTCTTTTACACGTATACACACACTCACCTACTCATGATTCTAGCTCACGTTTCACATACCACTAATACTGAACTTGCTTTTGTAAAATCTGGTTTCCTTTTTGACACTATTTATCTATTTTCTTGAAGGTACAAAGTCTTCATAAATCCAAGTGTTAGTGACGTGCTCTGCACAGCTACAGCTGAGGCACTCGCCATGGGAAAATTTGTAGTTTGTGCTGACCATCCATCAAACGAGTTCTTCAGGTCATTCCCAAACTGTTTGACTTACAAGACATCCGAAGACTTTGTGGCAAAAGTAAAAGAAGCATTAGAAAATGAGCCTCAGCTTCTTACACCTGAGCATAGATATCAACTTTCTTGGGAGGCTGCTACTCAAAGATTCATGGAACATTCTGAGCTTGACAGAGTGCTGAATGAGGAAAATGGTACTAGAAAGTCGAAAACATATAATGGAAAGATCATTGCTAAGTCTGTCTCAATGCCTAATCTGACGGAACTTGTAGATGGAGGACTAGCGTTTGCTCACTACTGTTTCACTGGGAATGAACTCCTGCGACTGTGCACCGGAGCGATACCCGGGACACGGGACTATGACAAGCAGCACTGTAAAGACCTTCATCTCTTGCCACCACATGTGGAAAATCCTATCTACGGTTGGTGAATAGATTGATTAGTTTAGATCACATGAGCAATATTTCATACACCTGACTAAATCAAGCAGCGCTGTAAAGACCGTCACTTCATGGCCCGCTCCTACTGGTAATTTTTTTTTTTTTTCTAATTAATGGCGGGTGAATGGATCTGCAATTTTAGTTTCTGCTTTGTATTATAGTTATTAGTTGTAATTAGGATCTGGCTATGGTTAGTCCAATTTTGTATTTTTGATGGTGATATAGTTTTTTTGGTATTACCAAACACGTTGTAACCTATTCTTTACCCACCTAACTTGTGGGAGTTAAATGCTATAATATGCATGGCTTTGTTGGAAATATATAGGTAATTTACGATAACCAAGAAGAGATCAGCTGAGGAGGTTGGAGTGATTATTTCCTTCGAAGTTTTCTGATAGAAGTGTCTTATTCATACCCCTTTGAGAGAAGAAATTCTGACATGGTCCTGAATCGTCACCTAAGGGCTAAGGCCATGCTCCTTCCACTCAAATAGTGTCATGTAATGATGGGGTGCACTATTTAAAATTAATTTAAAATTTTTAACTCTAAATGAGCTAACCATAGTTAACTTTTTTTTCTCCTCATGGTTTCTGAATAAAAGAAAAACAACCACTAAAAACCCTTTAACTTCTTCCTCAACCAGCTCCCGCTAGCCGCCACCTCCAACCTCCCTATTGTTGCGCTGCACCCTCCTTTTCTTCTCTCTCTCCAAACCCTCCTTCCTCCCTAGCTAGCTACACAACATTGCACCCCCAAACCCTCTCTTGATTAGTTGCTAAAGTACAAAACAGGCAGGCTCGTGATGGATCGAGGGGTTCTTTGTATAAAATTAACAATTGCAAGAGTGGGTGGGTGAGGATCAAGAGAAACAAAATTCAGCAAAGGTGAATTAAAAGAAGACCAGCAAGTTAGGAAGCAGAGAGTGAAAGAAAGAGGCCAGCGGGGGGAGAGTGTGGCGCAACTATGGAAGAAGGAGGGTTTGGAGATAGAGAGAACCAAAGTGAGGGGGTGACGGGGTGGGTGGAGTGCAACAGTAGGGCGGCCGGCGGAGGCGGGGGCTGGGGGCAGTGGTGGTTTAGAGGAGGGGAGAAGGTTGAGGAAGAAGAAAAAGGGTTTTTAGTGATTGTTTTTTTCATATTCAGAAACTATGAGGAAAAGAAAAAGTTAATTATGTTTAAGTCATTTAGAGTTAAAAAGTTAAAATTAATTTTAAATAGTACATGACACTATTTGAGGGGAAGGAGCATGGTCTATGTGACGATTCTGGAGCATGTCAGAATTTCTTGTTTATGTCGGATGTCATTAACAGCTTTATATTGGATTGGGATTATAATTAGAACTGGAATAATGCCATTCTTAAAACGGATCAGGACAGGATTACACTTACTGCAACAGTTGGTCTCTCAACTGTGTAGGACTTTGTAGAGTGTCCATAGAGGACTCTCTCAATTGATTTGAGGCACTTCTTTTTAGTTTTTTTTCCATAACAAGCGAACCAAGCCGAAGTAGTGTTTTGTTTTTGGAACTTGACGTTAGTGGCTAAGATAAGCAATAGAATCCCATGTTAATCTCATGATGATCAATGTGTATCGCATGTTTCAAAGAATTCTTGTTTTCTTCAGGGGCTTTTCTTTTTTATATATTCAAGAAACAAAAATCTTTGTTGGGCCGGAAATGGAAGATTAATTTATCTCGGATGGAGTCAGACCAAAAACAGAAAATTCTCCAATTGAAGAGTTTAGCAAGAAAGGAATAGGAGGATTAATTTTTTACGTTTGTTAATTGAGACTTATAAAATATTTTATAATATAAATAAAAGATAATTTTTTTTATGCTTCGGAAAAAATAAATAAAAGATGATTAGAAGGTTGAATGGTATTTTCTCTCTTTATCTCAAAAACGTCAAAAAGGAAAACTTAGTAAGAAAGAAAGAAACTCTAATTTCTCTTGTTACCAACAATAAAAAAAAAAACCACTATTTTTCTTCCAAAAATTGCTCTGGGGGGACATATACTGAATGCGTTTGGTAACCTTTACTTTAGTCTTTGGAGTTGGATTATATTAGTTCCTAAGTTGTGAAAATGCATTTTGTGGTCTTTGAGGTTTTTAAAAAATCAAATAAATTAGTCCTGCGACTTTGATCAAGGCAAACCCTTTCATGGACTAATTTGATTGACTTTTAAAAACCTCATAACTCGAAAACTAATATAATCAGATGGGAGAATTTTTTTAGGACTTCAATTTCAAACTGCTGCAAAGCATTCACCAAAATGTGATGCAACAGATAGCGAGCAGCGACTTTGTTTACAAAATGCTGCTAATTCAATAATAGTACTGCTAAATGGTTTAAGAACAACTCTATACTAGTTAGATTTAGCAGCGGTTTGAAACTGTTGCAAAACATAAATAAAACTGCCATAACGTTCTTGTTGTTGTGAATGATGATGTAAATTTGGTTCGCAACAGATTATGGTGTGAAGACAAGTAGGATACCACTGCCTTAATATGTATGTGGGAATCTCATCATTGAACAACAACAGCACAAAAGCAATCGTTTATGCACAAGAACCATATAGGGCCCACATCCCCTCTCCCTTCTCCATTATTGTTTCAAAATTCATCAAATTGATTCATGGGCCAACCACTTTTTAGGACTGTCTTCAGTTCTTTTGGGAAGATTTAAGCATACTCTAATGTTATATTGCTTGTATACCACACCCCTTACCTTCTTCAACTGATAAAGAAACTAATAAATAACCCGCACTAAGTTGGTTCAACTGATTTCACATTTATTTATTTATTTTTAAATAAAGTGTGAGTTTTGTAGATAAAAAAATTTATGAGAACTTTATCTTTATATTGAGTTAATTCGACTCGAGCTAGATTAAGTTCAATTAAGTAGACTTCAAATAATTTTGTTAAAATAAATATATAAATAAAAGTACTCATGCAAAAGGAGACGAAATATACTAGCTACAAGAGTCCAATCATCCGATTTGATGTATAGTTCTTTTGTTAGTTTATAATTGTGAAATATATGACTTTCAGAAACTTTCTGAATCAATTTGATTTGGATATTAGTTAACATGAATATCAACAAATAAGAAGGGGGAAAGAAAAAGGAACCTCAAGAGAACGATGTACGAGAAAATCTTCACAATTATAAACTGCTGGAAAACGACACCCTTCAAATTAAACCAAAAAAAAAATGCAAAATTTATACATTATCTCGATAGTGAGGTAGGAAATAGAAAATTAATTAAATTACATAGGACTTGGAGTTGTCTATACTTTCCCGGGCACTAACCCTCAATACCTTAGTTTATTGTACAAGAAATATGATACAAAAAACCCACTAATTAAATAGAACACAAAAATCCTAAAAAAGGCAACTTCAATTAAAATATTGAGAGTTTGAGGCTATTTAGCCAATTGATCATAATTTAAAGGTTCTTTTTGTTTATTGATTTTTGTAATGCTTGGAGATGTGGTTTTTTTTCTTCCATAATTCAATTATATGATATGTTACTCAAGTATCTTAATTACCCTATCATTTTCATCAATCATAATATTATGGTCTTATAGCACACCCTATAAAATTATTGATGTTAGTGCTATCTATCTTTTCATAAAGAAAAACATTTTAATACCTTTGCAAGTTCTTTCTATACGGATAGATAACAAATAATTAATAATGACATCTTCAACGTCACCATCTTATCCCTTTATAAATTGGAAATCTGTGATACTTAACCTTTGTCTCTTTGTTACAATTAAATATTGGAAGAATGTGGAAATTAACGAACACATATCATTAAAGCATAGTTTGATTTCTCTATTGTGTTAGGCAAGTCCTTCTTTAATTTCTCTATTTTCCCCCCTCTACTTGGTGGTGACCCCTTTTGCTAATGAAGTCTAACTTTCTAAAAGATATGCTTATTATAGGGGTGGCCTCCCTCCAAATGAGAGGGTGGTGGGGTTCCATTGAAAAATGTCATTGTTAAACCTAGAAAACACGTCATAATCTTATCTTATCTCACTGAGAAGAACAGAAGAATTTAAAAAATACTAAAATAAGAGAAATGTTAATAGAGAAATGTTAATTATATTTATTCACCGTTAAACACTGTGTTAATTCATTTATCGTTTACTATTAGATAAAATTTTAATAAGATATGAGTCTCATTGGGATCTCATCTAATGATGGATGATAAATAAGTCGACATATTCTATAGAGTTAATAAAGTTTTTAGTCCTTCATAAATTGTGAATTTAATTTTTTACTCCTCATAAATTTTTCATTAGGAAATTGTTCTTCATAAAAAAAATTGTTAGTTTTTAGTCCATGTTGTCCATTTTGGTCGTTAGCTGTTGACATAACAAGTAACTTGGTCATGTGGTAGTCACATGCCACACAAATGACCACTAAACCCAATTACCCAACCTTTGACTCAACCCTCCTAATTAACGCTCTACTCATGACCCATGACCCTAAATTAAAAAATATCATCATCATCACCCTATCATCAATTTATCATCGCCCTCACCTTCTCACACCATCAAAACTCTCATCCTTATCACTCTCTTCATTCTCACCTACACCCTTCCACAACCTCATTATCGATATACTCACTAACACAACAACATCCAAATCATGGAGTGGTGGAGTTGGTTGTGGTGGACTTCGACAAAGTAGATATGGGAAGAGGATCATTGTTGAGCTGTTGGGGATGGTGAGGCTGCCTCTATCGTCGACTCCTACTTTAACCCATTCTAGTTTGTCACCTTTAATGAATGACAATAAGTATTAAATTAGAAAACGATAAAGGATAGTTAGTTAAGTTAGTTGGCTGGTTAGTTAAGTTAGTTACACAATTGTTACTTCATTTTCTGCTGTAGTGTATATATAAACATTCCCTATCTGATTCCATGATTATGGATCAGAATACACACCACACATATGCATATATGTTTCATCTTTCTTTCCTTCTCTTTCTCTCCGTGTTCATCATTTTCTTTTTCATAAACACATCGACTTCTTTCTGGTCCATCCCTGGCTGTTGCACTCTCATATCAGAGAGTTAATATGGTATCACTCGCGATCTTGATCCGCTTCTGCTCTATCTCGATCTAATCGTAGGTTCCTCATCTCTATTCTTTTCACATTTCACTGCTTGATGTCCATGCCTTTCGCTGAGATCTTAGATTCTGTTTCTATATTGGATTCAATTTCTTTGATGGTTTCTGAAATGATTGGCATGACAAAACTCTCCTGTGATCTCGGTGCTAATCATGCTTGTCTTGATTGCATCTTGAGGTTGCTCGAAGTGTGAGAGAAAATCAAGTAATCCTCACCAATCTCATCTTCACAGATATCAAGCTTCCTCACATTGCTTGTGTTTGTTTTCTTTTTCACATATCCCTTGTTGTACCTGTGATTTTCTTTTCTGTCATTCATCTGCACTGCTACTGTAATCTTTCTCCAAGATTCTGCCATGGGGAATTTGGAACAACCATCTTCTCCCTCTGCAGGAATTGATCAAAACTTAATTCTCCAACAAATTCAGCAGCTTCAACAATTGTTGCGATTTGTGTTGAAAGCTTATTTCTGCACTCTCTAATTTCTTTTGCCGTCTACTGTTTTGCTTTCAAATCCTCGAGAGATTCAATTGCAGTACAGTGTGAAGGTTGTCGTCCTCTGGGACTAATGCTTTTAAGACAGTCGTTTTTTGAGTTGTGATAATTTAAGCAATAAAGGATGGTTGGTTTGTTTGAGAGATTAACAAGGAAATGAACTAAAAATTGTAAAATGTAAATTAAATTGAGCTTGGATAGTAAAGAAAGATGTTGGGATTTGATTTGTAATATTACTTCTATGCAACCAATACCTTAGTAGATATGATCTATGAGTTCTCAATTTTATCGCCACCAGTTCTTAACTTAATCATCTCTTTCAAGCATTTTAAGATCACTCGATTTCCTTTTATTATTTTGTCAATCTCTTGCACAAACTAACAAAGCAAATCGACATTAATTTGGATGTTAACACGACTAATCCCTCATTCCAATTACGGCAACTAAGAATTAGATGAATTGATCTAGATCAGTCTTAATGATTGTAACTTTTGTTCACAAACAATTAAGCATAACATCAAGCTTAGAATAGCAAGACCAAAACCTAATTTGGTTATAACTTAATGGTGTAGCTTTCACTCACACGATTAAATCTCAAATCAAGATTCAATAAGCTAAACCAAGACTAGCATTAAGTACAAGATCAAACCATTAAAATCATAGAACATCATAGATTCATATAATTAAGATCAAGATGGATACATTTAAATAATAAAACTCATCAAATCCCAACAATAGGAAAGTTAGCTATCCATGGACATGGATAGTTTACAAGCTTACTAGAGAATCAAGGAGGCAATAAGATCGACGATCAATGGTAATGTGTTTCCACTCCACCGTGAGCACAACCTTCGGAATCTCTTCCTTCCACTTCCTTGGACAACTTCTCTAGTTCCTAAACTCTCCTTTATGCCTTCTATTTGTATATACAATGTCTTCCTAAGCTATGAGGAGAAAATGGAATGAATTGAAATGAAGGAGAGCATGGCTATTTATAGGCAGATTTGGGGCGCCCAGCGTGCTTGGTTGGTGGAGGCGGCCGACGGCTCAGTTAGTGAGGCGGCTGGCGGTTGGTTGGTGAAATGGTTGGTGAGGACGCCTGGCGCGCATTGGGCGTGTGCTGGGCGCGTCAGTTAGTAAAATTACGATAACTTTGGCTACAGATCTCTGATTGAGGTGATTCAAATTGCTACTTAAAGCTAAGAGATATTCCTACAACTTTGTAGTTGAATTCAAGTCGAGATTCAATCTCCATCCTGGCTCAAAATCCATAGCAAAGTCAGCATTATTTTCCATCAAATTTTACTTCGCCTTTTAATGAATCTGTTATGGAAAAAAGGTTGCGTAGCGGCCTTGAGGAGGCGCTAAGATGCCAGAAGCTTCTTTTATCCTTATGCTTTTCTCACTTTGTCATCCCTTTGCTTTATGCCTCTTACCTATATGGGAATTTTAACAAGAATTGCATCAACTTACACATAATGTATCCATTCTTCAAAACTAAATAAAGTTACATAAAGATGGGAAAATTGGCTCATAAATTCATATAAAACAATCCATATAAGTGTCATTTAAACCTATAGAAATATCAAAATATGACACTTATCAACTCCCCCCAACTTAAGACTTTGTTTGCCCTCAAACAAAAGGTACTGGTTATCAGAAAATACTTTTACAACAAAACAGATGCTCATGAATAATCAATTTCCATAATTCAATGAATGAATTCATATCTTCCAAATTTCAATACCAATCAAGATCTATGATGCACTCAAAAAGGAATAGCCTTAACAATGATCAAATGTACCATCACCTATGAATGCAATGAGCAATTCACACTTATCCAATGCCTTTTCATTCAAGGAAATTTTCAATCATTCGCTCAATCTGCATAGTTGGCAGACAGGGTAAGTGTTTCACTCAATATTAACCATTTGAATCACAGCAGATCAATTTTGTTACCTGTCTCCACTATCAAAACAATAGTATGGTCAATCAAGGATCACTTAAGGACATTTTAAGGGTTGTATTGTGGTCAGGCTTCAAAGAAAATTGGTTTTTTTTGGATAATCAAACATTTTCTAATCAAGAGAGCAATCCTTACCAATCCCTTTGTCACCTTTTCTTACACTTCATTTTCCATTCCTTTTTTCTTTTTCTAATTATTCACCATTTTCTCAATCCTTTTTTCTTATTTTTCATCACTTTTTTTTTGTAAGATTGAGAAAAAGGTTTTTCATTCATCATATTTTTTGCTTCTATTAAACTTGTCAAATTTTTTTCTTTCTTTTTCACAAGTTTGCAAAGGATTTCAGTACCACACCTACCAATCACCTTATCTCCCCCTAACTTGAATATTTGCCCATAATCCAATAAAAAATGCTCTCTTAACTTAGAAATTAAGGAAAATCATTGTTTTTCTTTTAAGGTTCAGGGGTAATGAATAAATCAATAAATTTCTCATGTTAAGCTCAATTGGGGTAGCAAAGGATATTCCTAATCAAGGTAGGCTATTTGGCCAAGTGGGTATTTATGCTAATGAATAGAGAATGCCTTGATCCTTTCTTATCATTTCCATACAATTTATCAAGATCAGAGACTCAAACAAATTCAACTTTGCAAAATAAATGGTAATTCTCTCTATCTTTCCAGTGTTTAGGTCACGCTCCCTCACCTAGTTCAGGTTTAATTTCCTTGATTTCAAAACATTTTCAAGGTTATGCTCTTGCAATCAGGTAGAAAATATACACCTGATGTTATGGTACCTATGAGTGCAATCACAATGAATCTATATTTTTCCTAATATGAACCATTCAATTCCTTTAAGCATCAGGTTGTTCATGCATCATTTTAATGAAAAGTAAACCAGCACTTTGCGATGAAAATTTTCAGACAAACAAGTCTATGAGCAAATTCAAAGGTAAAATCAAAGTAAGGAGCTAGAAAATTTTAAATTAACTCCCTTTTGGTGAATTCCTCAACGGAGGTAAAGTCCATCATGTAGCCTTTATCCATTCATGCCATCTCTTGTGTCTGCTATTGATTTTCTGCAAAAAATGGTTCCTCCTCCCCTTTTGTAGAATAGGCTTGTCCTCAGGCCAATCATGTTAGGATTGAAGTAGGTGAGGAAATTGAGGCTCATCTTCCTAAACACTGGGTTGTCTCCCAGGAAGCGCTCTTTTAACGTCATTAGCTTGACGCCTGCCTATTTTAGCAAGGTTCAGCCAAATTCCTTGTTTAGCATATTGCTAACCAGTTCGGCTACCTTGAAAAGTCTTTGAAATGTCCATCCTTCCTTCGAAGATAAGGAGCTACTTATTTCCTCTGATTCCTCCTCTTTACCCTGCACAAATTCATACCTAAATTGAAAAGGTAAAGGTGGTAGCTCTAGTTTCTTTTCTTCCTTTGATCCAACTTTCTTGTTGATGTCCTCTACTTCTGCTTTTTCAGGAAGAATGGTTGGTGTGGAATCAAGGTTTTGCAAGAATAGCTTTATCTCAAATTCCTCCCCTGCAGTGAATTTTGCGCAGGACTATCAGTCAATGCCATTTCCAAAGGGTCCACTACTTGAGGTTTCTGTTGAACTTGCATAACAACTTCATCAAGTACATCAAGTTAGTTACACAATTGTTACTTCATTTTCTGTTGTAGTGTATATATAAATATTCCCTATCTTATTGCATGATTATGGATTGGAATACACACCACACATATGCATATCTGTTTCATCTTTCTTTCCTTCTCTTTCTCTCCGTGTTCATCATTTTCTTTCTTTCACAAACATATCGACTTCTTTCTGGTCCATCCATGGCTGCTATGCTCTCATATGAGAGAGTTGATAATAAGGGTGGGGCGGACCAATTTTTTATGCAAGCTCAAAATTCACATATGCCCTACATTTTACTAAGCTTGGGAGTTGGTGGGTTGGCTCGCGAGCTGAATAAAAAATTTACAAAAAGAAAAATTAACAATGTAAATAAAAAAATACAAACTACATAAAAAAGAAATACACACATATAATAACATAAAAGAACTTCATATTCATAGTTCCATAAGCTAAACAAATAAAATAAGTTGGAGTCTTGCTCTTACCAACAATCCAACACAAAATATAGTTCAACACCAAATAAACAATCAAAAACAAAATAAACCATGTTCACAAAAGTAAAATAAACCATGTCTACAAAGTCAAAATAAAATAAACTATGTCCATAAAGTTAAAATAAAGTCTCCTTCCAAAGTTTACAATCAATTTTTTTTGTCCATTTTATGTTTTTTTTAAATTAACCTCAGCTTGCGAGTTAAATAGGTCATCCCGCACAAGTCGAAAAACTTAAATGGGCTCAAAATTTGTGTTCCTTGCAAAAAAATGCCAGCGGCCCGCCCCGCCTGGACAAGCCAAACCCATTTTTCCATCCTTAGTCATCTCCCTAAACATCTACGCTGGAATCCAAACCCTAACTGACTGGAATGGCGAGCTTAGCCCGACGATGCCACTTGACACCGATGCAAGTAAGACCTCACAAATCTCTTCCTCTGTGACTCTTGCCTTGTCGTTGTGTTCCAAGTGAAGCAAAAGTTAATCTCGATTGACAACAACACTTCTCATTTGATGAATTGCTTTTACTTTGCAATCCTCTATGCCATCAAAATCTTGAACCAGTTTGTTCCTAAGAGCAGCGATGCGATTACCTGCATTTTCGATATGTCAGTTTATTTGCAAATTGGGGTTTCTAAAGGGAAGAGCCACCAGGTTCAACAGCCATTAGGTTAGATTGAAAAGCCACCAAGTTTACGATTGAGGATCTTGAGAAGGCTACTGATAAATTTTTGTTGAAGAGGCGAGGAGGTTGTGGATGCGGTGGGGGTGGATTTAGGGATGCTCGAAATTTGGAATGGGAGGAGAGATTGAAGATGACAAAAGGAAGAAATGGGGATGGATTCTGTGTTGTGGTATTGTTGTTTTGTGTCGTGTTGTTGTTCTATGTTGTGTGTTGTTGTTATGTTAGGAGAAGAAGAAAAGGGGAAGGAGAAGAAACTTGCTGAAGCTTAGGGGTTTGGATTTGGACTTGGACTTGAATATGGTGGAATTGTTCGTTAAGAGAAGCTTTGGAGATCAGTTAGTGTTTTACTGATTTACATGAAATTGATTTATGGAATGCTTGATGTATAGAAACTTTTGAGTGAATTAGTGAAGAGAAATGATGATGACGGTGAGGGTTCTATGGTGTTTCCTAGAGGAAAGAGTGTAAGAGAGGGTAAGGGTGAGAGTGATGATGATGATGATGATGATGATGATGATGATGATGATGATGATAGGGTTAATTAGTTTTATTTTTTAATTTAGGGTCATGTGTTAAATGTAGGCAGGTCGAGTATGAGGAAAGGTTGGGTTTAGTGGTCATGTGTGTGATATGCGACTATCACATGTCCAAGTTAATTACCATCTTAGAAATTAATGACTCAAATAAACGGTAGAGACTAAAAGCTAAAAAAAATAAAAATTATGAGAAACAATTTTTCAACAAAAAATTTGTGAGATAAAAAAATAAAATTCACGATTTATGAAAGATTAAAAACTGAATTAACCTTATCCCAATATTATACAAATACAAATATCATCATTCATAAAATAAAAGGTGGCGAAGAAATTGGCTTTGGGAACAAACTTATCACTTATACTCTTAGTATAATTTACATTAAGAGATAAAATAAGAATATTATTATTATTATTTTATTAATAATACATA
The DNA here is from genome assembly GCA_003254905.1 of Nissolia schottii. NCBI lineage: Eukaryota > Viridiplantae > Streptophyta > Magnoliopsida > Fabales > Fabaceae > Nissolia > Nissolia schottii. The sequence continues at coordinate 418,006 of QANU01049023.1, forward strand.
CGACATTAATTATGTGGATAAGGGTTCTCTAAAGTGAGATCCATCACTTTAATAATTTAATGGTGAGATCTCCTACTTTACCCTCTAAAGTGAAAGATCTCACTTTAGAGGATTCAAATCCTAATTATTTCACGTTTATATGGGTCAGGTTAAATTGGACCTGATTAGTTTGACTGAATTTTTTGACCGAGCCAACCATTTCATTAGCCTAGACCCAACATGATTATGACCAGAAAAGTCGAATACAAATTTAGTTAATATGATGTTTAGACAACATATGATGATTTAGATTGTTATGTATAATGAAATTATAAAATTTTACATGTAAGAAACTAAATTCGAGAGAGAGAGAGAGAGAGAGTGTTTACAAAACATATTTTAAAATAACTATATTGATACAAAAATAATATAATATGTAAAACTTTGTAATTAAAAATTCCTATAACTTATCATAATTTAAAAAAAAAATCCTTAAAGAAGTATATAATTTTAGGTCAAATCGATTAAAATTTATCCTAAATTTAGTCTAAAAAGAGTATAAATCAAAATTTCATAACTCAAATCCAACCAAAATAAGCTTCAGTTCAAATTAGGTCAGGTTCGATCATAAACTCTCCTCTAAATGTTTGTTAACGCATGACAGGAATTATTATTTAGGATAACACATCGAGGGAAAAAAAAAGTATCATTTTAAAATGAAGTACGTTTTTTCTGCTAAATTTAGCTGGAATTTTAATTGAGACATGGCCCACTATTTGGTAGCTACATGAGAATTAGGCTAAGCAAAAAGGAAACACAAGGTGGGGATGGAATCTCTCAACCACTGTTGCAGTGCGAAGCTAACATAATTGTTCAATTAGAGGCTATTAATTATGTCATGTTTGTTGACAGAATTAGAAATTTCAACAACCGAATTATGGCTTTAATATTATTGATAATCACCTAATTATTACTTGTTTGAAATCCCCCGTTGTTTTGATAATTATACCCTTCGCTCCATTTTGTTACAAAAACATAAGCTTATTAGTTTGTATTTATTCAAGATGATTTCTTACGTGCTTTATGAGATAAATATTATTTCATGTTTTTTTTTATATTTTCAAATTTTTTTAAAAATAATAATAAAATTTAATAAATTTAATTTGAAAAATTATAAAAAATAAAAAGATTTAATAAGAAACGGTGTTTGCCCTGCAGATCAGGTCAGAAACCACATTTATCCAAGGGCCTAACTAATATTCTGTATGCCCGAGAATCCCTCAAAAGAAATTTTAACAATTATTGAATATATGATTGCTTATATTCTTCATTAACATACATTTCTCGGTTGCTTCAATTGAATTATGATTTCGAATGATTATTTGAAACTAATCTCTATTTATATAAGAGTCTAATTTTTATTTGACAGTGAAATTTCTTTTATACTATCATTTAATCAATTTTTTTTTATAAACATAACTTTTAAAAGAGAGAGATAGAAGGTCAACCATTATAAAAACTAAACTCTTTATATAATAAATAAATAAATAATCTCTATTTATATAATTCATGTAACACCTTTAAGTTTAATATTTTTAAAATTATTTTACAACACTATTTTTTGAAATACTAATTCACTTATCTAAACAATTCACCTTTTGTCCCTTTACTTCCATTTCGGTTCCGATTCAGAACCTCCGAACCGGTTTTCTTGCAAAGTCCTAGTTGATCATCTCCGTATGAGAGTACATTTTTTTGTGGTGGTTCAGTCAATCTTTAATCATAGTTAATTAGATATTCTTTTAAAATTTTGTTGGGAGCATTTTTTTAGTGAAGATCAAGAATCTGCTAATATTTTTGGCAAATATCAAAGTAGTTCATAATAATTGCTTTTTATCTCATAAATTATACGGTTAAATATATTTTTAATCCATGTAAAATTAAAAAATTTGTGTTTAGTCTCTAAAAAAATTTTCGTTAGGAATTAGTCATTGAAAATTTTTGTGATAAGTTTTAGTCCTTGCCCTTAAAATGAGACGTTAATGTTGACGTGACAGTTAAATGTGCCATGTGACACCATTAAATGTGTCACATGGCACTTTATGTATGATGTCACATCAGCACTTAACATCTACTTCTAACGATACAGACTAAAACTTATCAAAAAAATTTCAGACTAATTTCTAACGATTTTTTTTTCTTTCAAAAATCAAACATAAAATTTTTAATTTTACAAAAACTAAAAACACGTTTAATTCTAAATTAAACACCTAAAGGTCGACTCCCATTTTCTTAACTTCAAAAAAGGGTAAGAAGTCAATAGCAAAGAATGTGGCAGAAACAAAGTATGGCAACATCACTAAAGCCAGAAACTCATGACTTTGATCTGATCACCAAAAACATGATAGAAGATTTCTTGACTTTCTTGACTTTATAAGCTTTATCATTAACCCACAAATTTGGAGCAGTGACACGGACACTTCTATCGTTTTTGAAATGGTATGAGGAATTAATAAATGCATTTCATCTTTGAAAACAACCCAATTGGGTTACGTGGGGCACTACCGACGGGAAAGGACTGAATAAACCAATTATTAAGAGAAAACATTAGAAAAATTAAAAATTTAAATATATAAAATTATTTAATTGTATATATTTTAATATAATTTTAAGAATTAAGTGACTCTAACTCAATTTTAAAAGGTTTTATCTAGATTAAAGATATTTTTGAATTGAAAGCAATTTTATTTGAGTCAAATAAAATATCTAGAATATTTTATCTTATAAATAAAAGTTATTTAGTTCTTATATTTAAGGAACTTAAGTTGAACTCTAATCACATTGTTTTTTAAGCAATTTTTTTATTTAAATCTTGTAAATATAAAAACAAAATAGTGTTAAATAAACTTTATTTAAGATAAAAACTTACCAAATTCAACCCATATTATAGTTAAAATTGAATAAACTTAGGATATTAATAATCTAGAAAAAAGAAACATCAAATAGACAAGACTTGAAAGGTAGCTGGAGTAGGTGTGGTAGCTAGTAGTAGTAGCCCTGGCCAGGCCTAAGTGTGCACCCACTCTTGTTGGGACGCACTATTAATTAGTAAGGTCCCCAATGCCAAGTAAATAAACGGCGATAAAGAAACGAAAACTGTATTTTTATTTTTTTGGGTGTTTCAAAAAAAATATTGTATTTAAAGAAGCGGCAATAAAAATATTGTGATTTATCTAATTATAGAATAAAATTTTAAATTTATCTAATAAGAGAATTAGTTTTTTTTTAATTTCATTTTATCACTAAATAAAAAACAATAATCTATTTCATAATATATTTATATATATATATATATATATATATATATAAATTTAATTAGCTGGCTGGTGGCCCTCCTCCTAAAACATTAAAATAAATGTTATAGTAGAAATTATGTCGTCCCTTGACATCTGCTTTGGACGAACTTTAGTTTGTTTTTGGAAGAAAAAAAATATAGATAATGAAGATAGAAATATGTTTGAAAAATAAGATAAAAATTTAAAATTAAAAATTATCTTTGTCTTAAATTAATTTTTAACTAACTTTTATACGTTTAAAAAAGAAAAATACAAAAAAGATGTCTAAAACGTAAGAGATGCATCTTTGCTATCTCTGGGTCTCCATATTTTCTGTCTACGCTTAACAAACGTTACCTAACGGAATTCACTATTACAAATTATTAACGAATATTTTTAAACCATTAGTAGTTTTTTTTTTTTGGTGCGTATTTTTAAACAATTAGTGGAGAGCCAGCAGTAAAACAAAAAACTAGTAAAAAAAATCAAAATTATAATATACAAAATATGATTTTGTTATTATAGAATATATTTAAACGAAAAATATAATTATTTATCATCTTAACAATTCATAAATTAATTCCTTTAATATTATTATGATCATTAATAGAATGAAAGCACAGCTTTTATAGCTTGTGCAGTAAGCTAAGATCCCAAGCAGGCTAACTAACTTACAGTTGGCACACTAACTAACTTAACTAATATTCACAGCTAATGCTAGTTAACTTACTGCACAAGTTATAAAAGCTGTGCTTTCATTCTATTAAAGAGGAAATTGTTTCTCTCCAGCAGATGATATGCCATCATCAAATGAGGGTTTAGTAGTTTTGGGGGGTTTTATCGTGGATCTATCAATAGACAATTACCCATTGTCAGAGATGATCAGGTCTACGACTATAGAGAATCCTCTGCCAACAGATGACCAATTCTTGGGCAATAGATAATATCCACTGTAAGATCGAATTAGGTTTTATTTATTAGTCACAGGGTAGAGAATCCATTGATTACCAATAATAATGTAAAGTTTCATGGATTTTTAATAAAGAATATGTCCTGCGTTGCGAATTAATATATTTTGGTTATAATGATTAATAATAATGTTTATTCTTATTTGTGTATTAATAATTGTTTTATATATTTTTTAGAATTTTATTTTTAAAAAATTTTGACAACATTTACCGGCAAATATATCTGTCGATAACCATTCTGATAGGTATTGTTTTTGAGACGTGTTACTGGAAGATATGTCCATTTCTAATTATTGGTAGATTCATTATCCGTTTATTATTAGTTATCAATGAGTTCATTATCGATGAATAATATTCGAAGTAGAATTTGCTAAAACCTTAAAATTCTTCTGATAATTCATATAAATTCACCAAAAAATTTGTCAACATTCAACATTTTTTTAGTAGTGATAATTTGTAATGCGCGCATGGTACATGCAAGAGAATTAGATGTATAGCTTCCATGTGAAGCTACCCTCAATATTGTATTCAACATAAATAGCTTTAAGAGAAATGTTTTGTGTATAATTTAAAATCTGCCAACTATTGTACAACCCATTTTTCATAATGTGTTTCTTCTCCTTTTTCTTATTCTTTATTTTTTTTCTCTTCTTCCCCAATCTCCCATCTTTTTTTTTTTTACTGTTTCCATATTATTGGGTTTTCATTTTTGTTTCCATCATATTGGTTTTTTTTTTATTTTTCAAATGTTTATACATGTGTCTAGAAAAATTTGTGCTTGTCTATTCAAAATTTTGTGCATGAATGATTAGTCAAAAGTTTGTGCATGTGTATAAAAAAGTTTGTGCATGTGAACACCAAAGTTTTCTTCTTCATATTCATTTTTGTTTACGTTTTTGTCATATTTTTTATTTATGGTTGTTGAAAAGTTTGTGCACGTTAGTTCAAAAGTTTGTGCATGTGCTTTAAAATGTTTGTGCAGGGTATAGAGAGTGAGTACACATGCTTAGAGTGCGAGTAGGGAGATGAAAAGAGAGTGTGATAATTACTTTTCGTTATTTGATGCGTTACAGATCCGATTTGATTTAATTTTGTATTTGAAAAAATTTGTGCATATATATGTAAAAGTTTGTGCACTTAGTATTTTCTTGGCTCTTTAACACATCTTGCTTAGTTCCATTATCTTATACAAAGCCAAAAAAAAAAAAAAAAAAAAAAAAAAAAAACACTTATATCAAGTTGTTTATATTAATTTCAACTAATTTCTAAATTGGTTCAAATGTTACTGATGAAGACGAATTTTTGAAATTTGGGCCAAATTGTGAACTCTAGTCATTATTTATGATAAGATATAGATCAAAGTTGTGGAATATCACATAATGATTGATAGAAGTTTGAGTGAAGTGAAAAATGAATTCTGAATTGATTGGAGCATAGTGCTCAACATATATACAAGAGAGTTTGGGTTGCTTGCCCAAGCAGGCTAACTAACTTACAGTTGGCACACTAACTAACTTAACTAATATTCACAGCTAATGCTAGTTAACTTACTGCACAAGCTATAAAAGCTGTGCTTTCATTCTATTACCCCCCCTCAAACTCGAGCTGCTGTGACTGTTGCTGAACCGATTCTGAATGCTGAAATATGTCCAGTAAGCCGAGTTTGGACACTAAGAACTTGAAAGAAATGGGGGACAATGCCTTGGTGAGAATGTCTGCTAGTTGCTGCTTGGATGGAATTGGCAACAGATTGAGAAAACCACTCTGAACCTTTTCCCTTACAAGATGGCAATCCAACTCAATGTGCTTGGTTCTCTCATGGAATGTTGGATTGTGAGCAATTTGCATTGCTGAGCTGCTGTCACAGTAGATTGCAACCTTGTTGAGTGGAGTGATGCCAAGATCTTTGAGCAAGTAGGAGAGCCATTGCAATTCACAGGTTACAGCTGCTAAGGCCCTGTACTCAGCCTCACACGAAGACCTAGAGATGGTTGTTTGCTTCTTGGATTTCCAACTGATCAAGGAATTCCCAAGATAGACACAGAACCCTGTAGTTGATCTTCTAGTATCTAAGCAACCGGCCCAATCAGCATCACTATATGCTTTGAGTTGCACTTCTGAACTGGCAGGCATAAATAGACCAAGACCAGGGGACTGTTTCAGGAACTTGAGGATCCTGTGTGCAGCCTGCATGTGTGCTGAGGTGGGAGAGGCCATGTATTGTGCCAATTGATTTACTGCAAAGGCAATGTCTGGCCTTGTTGTAGTGAGGTAAATCAATCGACCAATAAGTCTTCTAAAAGGAGCAGGGTCTGGCAGCATATCTCCAGAATCCTTGGCTAGCTTGAGGGAGGAATCCATGGGAGTGGAGACAGCTTTACACCCTAGTAAGGCTGCATCAGAGATCAGCAATCCTCAACAAATCACCTTGGGAGAACCTTTCTTGAAGCTCACGCCATACATCATAAGCCTTGTCGATCCAAAGCACACTCTGTGCGATGGAAGGCTCAACAGCTCATAGTAGCCATGAAAGAACCATGTGGTTGCAACGCTCCCACTGGCTGAAGAGGACCGAGGTAGAAGCAGGCATGACAATGGATCCATCTACGAACTTGACCTTGTTTTTGGACAAGAGAGCCATTCGCATGGATCGGGCCCATCCGTGATAGTTTCCACCATTCAGTAGTGATGAAACTAGGATCAAAGAAGGATTTTCGTTGGGATGAAGGAAATAAGGTGAGGAAGGATCCTGTGCTGGATCTTGAATTGGAGCTTGTGCAGCCATTGGAGAAAAGCAGGAGGTGAGAATTCACAGAAAGAGACACAGGACCTACTACCAGAAAGAGAGTTGTGCCGATTTGGGAAGAAATCGAGCAAGAAAGCTATGGCAGCAGGAACTGGTGCAGAGAAGCGGAAGCGAAATGCAGAGATGATACCATGATAGAAGTTTGAGTGAAGTGAAAAATGAATTCTGAATTGATTGGAGCATAGTGCTCAACATATATACAAGAGAGTTTGGGTTGCTTGCATCCCAAGCAGGCTAACTAACTTACAGTTGGCACACTAACTAACTTAACTAATATTCACAGCTAATGCTAGTTAACTTACTGCACAAGCTATAAAAGTTGTGCTTTCATTCTATTACTCTTTGTGCATCCAGACCATAAATCCTTTCAAGGAGAGCAATTCAACGTTCGAGATCATCTACAAATAGTGGCCATGAGTTTGAGGGAGGTGGCTCTAAACGTGGAGGTGAAGGTCCACTTGGAGGCTCACTTTTGTCTGTCATATCCTAAAAAAACATAAATATACAAGTTCATAAAATATAAATACACAAATTGACTTCAAATCTAACCCAAATGCTACAAATAAACTATAAACATAACATAATAATTACCCTAACACTACTTCTAACCTTAACCCTAACATTAACCTAACCTAAAACCCTAACCCTAGCAAAACATGTATAACCCTGAGCCTCTTATAACCCTAAACATAACACAAATCTTACACCTAAACTATACCCAAATCAATTCTGAACATACTCTTAAATCATAGATCAAAAGTCATAATAAAATAATAACAATCACACAACACAATCACATCTAGTTTAACCAAAATAAAATAAAATAAAACAAAAAATACTAATAGTAGCGGCGACGAGAGGCAGGGGCGTGGTGGCTAGTGACAGTAATGGTGGCAGGGATGCAAGGGTGGCTAGTGGTGGTGAAAGTGATAGGGAGGTAGGGGTGTGGTGGTTGGTGGGATTGGCACATGGCCAAGGGAGTGGAAGTGAGGTGGCGATGGCAGCGATGGTGGCAAGGAGGCAGGGCAATGGTGGCTAGTGGCATCAGCGATAGCAAGGAGGCAGGGTGATAGATTTGGCGAGGGTGGGAGCGTAGGGCATGGTGGCGGCGGCGGCGGTGGGATGGATTTGGTGATGGCCATGGCAGCGATTTAGAGGAGTGGTTTGTGGAGAAAGTGGAGAGGAGAAGATGGTAGATGGAAAGAATGGAGAAAATGAGGAAGAGAAGAAAATTCGCGTACTTAAGGAAGTGTGACCATTACCGGCATATAAATCTACCAGCAAACTTTTATAATCTACTAATAGTCCAAAAAATAAAATGAATCGTTTCATTTGTTGGGGAAATCTCCCGCTTAGTGAAATTTGAATATTGGCGGATAAATTCGTCGCTATTTTGACATATATGCCAGTAATAACTAAACCTTAGAACTTAAACCCTAACCTTAAACGAATAACTAAAGAAATTAAATGGGATTTGGATCCTCTAAAGTAAAAAAAAAAAAAAATCGTTGTGAAAAGATAGAGTTTTAGCAGTGACTAAAAGTCGTTGCCAAAAATGGTATTTTCCCTACCAAAAGATGGTGTTTTGGTTGCTGAAAGGGGAAGTTTAGCAGCGATTATAAGTTATTGGCATTGCTTGAATTATCACAGTGATAATTGTTGCTGCTAATACATGAGACTTGCCTAGCGACATGTGTCTCTGCTTTTGCATTTAGGGGAGTGGTGCATAATTATCGATTTGTTGCACTTTTATCTATTTATTTATTTATTGTCAAAGTCACTAATGAATTTTCAAAGTCATAGTAAATGTGCACACATGCACTTGGGCCAATGGGCCATTCACCACTGGAAAAATCTACAACAATACTCTTTCAATTTAAAAGTAAAACTTTAGATTCCAATCTTTGGATTTCTCAATTTGGGACTTTCTAATTACACTTAAAATTTTTCTAACAAACAAATGCCAAATATATGAGATAAAGTTTTCCTAAAAGAATGTTTATGACAAAGATTTATTAGTGTAAATATGATTAAAGCATATGAATAATTTTATATTTATGTTACAAATATATAAACAAAGCTATAATTTTAGTATTTTACATATAAAATGTCTATCAACAATGCATTTCAATTTAACATAATAGTAAGATAAAGAATTATATAACAAAATAACACTCAATGTTACAGCTTCAATTACTAAAAAGAGACACATAAAATATGTTGTATCTTCTAACATATGATTTCATATATACATGAAATTTTTATCACTAGTCTCATTAATCCTGGTAAAATTGCAGTGAGAATTTGATTGTGTCTAATAACTAAGACACACATTTGAACTTTAGATAGAGGACTTGAACTAATTTATAGGTAATTAAAGTTCTTTTGAATGTGAGAGAATAACATTGTAAATGAAAAATAGTGTAGTAAGAAGAAGTATATAATTTTATATTATTTAATAAATTTTACTTATTCCATAACATGGAATTATATGTGTAAAAATATAACTTTTAAAAGGCATTAGATCCTTTTAATGTTATCAGAAGTATACAAATTAATATTATTATTTTCTTACGACATTAAATTTTAATGTTGCTATTGATAAGTGCCAAATTTTGATGGTTTTAGGGAACTTAATAGGCACTTATCTACTTCAATTTTATGCAAAACTGTAAATTTATTCCCCATCTTATACAAATTCTAAAGATAGCTTATGCATAGATAAAATTGCTAAACTTTGATAAAAATTGCAGAAAAACAAGAAGGATTACAAAGAAAGAAAATACCATGCAATTGTTACAATGAACGAAAGAGGAAAGAAGAGTTTTCAGAAAAGTCTGCTCAGCGGAATCATAATCTCGCTCAGCGGTACGCAATAGTTAGCCCAGCAGTTTCACCTAATATGCTGAGCGATTGTGCCCACCATGCCATTTGCAGCTGCCACATTTATGATGCCAGCCAATCAAGCCGCCACCAGCTGTCGCCACTAGGGAATCTGTCAGAAAAGCAACCACTAGCAGCCGCCAGAAAAGACTAGAGCGCTCAGCGAAGCCACCATTCTGCTCAGTGATGTCATCATTAACCCGCTGAGTGGTGGAACCAACCCGAGGTCTATAAATAAAGGGCACCCCTGCTGCTTCAATGAGGACATTCCAACATAACTCATTCCTTTCCATCCATTCCCTCTACACTATTTACTTATATTTGAGTTAGGATTAGAAAGAAAGGCTTAGGAATAGGAGAATCCCTTAGGGGAAGTGCTGGAGAATTTTCCAACGGTTGTAGTTCATGGTGGAAGTGTGGAAACAAACCACCATCCTTCTTCAATCTACGGTTCTCTCTAAAGTCCTTGTAAGCTTGTAACCTATCCATGTCCATGGATAGTTAACTTTCTTTTGTTGGGATTTGATGCGTTGTATTTCTTTAATGTATCCCTCTTAACTTTTGTTATATGAATCTATGATGTTTTATGGTTTTAATGATTTGATCTTGTACTTAATGCTAGCCGTGATTTAGTTTGTTAAATCTTGATTTGAGACTTAATTGTATGAGTGAAAGCTATGCTATTGAGTTGTATCCAAGTTAGGTTTTGACCTTGCTATTCTAAGCTTATGTTATGCTTAAATGTTTGTGAACGGAAATTACAATCATTAAGTCTGATCTAGATCAATTCATCTAATTCTGAGTTGCCATAATTGGAATAAGGGGTTAGTCGTGTTAACATCTGAATTAATGTCGGTTTGCTTTGTTAGTTTGTGCAAGAAATTGACAAAATAATAAAAGAGAACCGAGTGATCTTAACATGCTTGAAAGAGATGATTAAGTTAAGAACTGATGGCGATAAAATCAAGAACACATAGATCATACTTAATAAGGTTATTGGTTACATTGAAGTGGTATTACAAATCAAATCCCAACACCTTTCTTTACTAGCCAAACTCAAGTTAATTTATGCTTTGTACTTTTAGTTTACTTCTTTGTGAAATTCCTAAACAAAATCAACCATCCATTATTGCTTAAATTATCACAACTCAAAGAACGATCATTTTAAAGCATCAATCCCAGAGGACAACAACCTTTTCACTGTACTGCAATTGAATCCCTCGAGGATTTGAAAGCAAACACAGTAGACGGAAAATAAAACTAAAGAGTGCAAGCAACTATAAGCTTTCAACAGCTATCATACAATAGCATCTATACTAGCGATATTTTGCATTGTTGTAGCAAGTGCACTTTTTTCTAGTAACATTATGTTATAAAATTAATTTTTCTCAGCAATGATATTCTATTGTAGCGATATTGTTGTTGTAGAATTAACCCATTGCAGCAATACCTAGTATTGTTATCATATAATTGATCTTTGTTTCGATAGAGTTTCATCTATGTCAACAACTTGTCAAGTTGTTGTATCTTTAATCTATGGTAGCATTTAAGATTTGTTGTCATATAAATGATATTTTTCAGTGACCATGAAAGATGTTGCCGTAGAGTATGGTTTATAGCAGCGACAATAAACATTGTTGTCGTAGAGTGGCTATTTCCTAACGACATTGAAATTTGTTGTTGTAGAGTTTGATTTATGGCAGCGACAATAAAAATTGTTGTTGTATATTCAATTTATGACAAAGACATTAAAAATCATTGTCGTAGTGTTGCTTTTTCCCAACGACCTTGAAAATTGTTGCCATAGAAGTTGACCTATGACAACGACTTGTAGAATTGTTGTTGTATGTGCAATCTAGGCAACGACATTAGGAGTCGTTATCATAGAGTTTATGTTTCCTTAGCGACATGGAATATCGTTGGCATAATTATGCACTTATACTAGCGATATAAGAAAAGTCGTTGCCATATATTATATGTATCCCCACAATTTATATTATCGCTACTATAGATGTTAGGCCTAGCGACTAAACCAGCGACATTGTAATGTCACTGGAAAAGAGTCATTTTTTCTAACAATATACGTGTCATTGGAAAAAATTCATCACGAGAGATCTAATTTCTAGTAGTGTTTAGAAGGTAAAGTAAGAGATCTCACCATTGGATTAATAAAGTGAAAAATGGGACCAATATCATTTTATTGTCCAATGGAGAGATTGTTCACTTTATCCTCTAAAGTGAGATATCTTATTTTAAAGGATTCTTGTCCAATTAAATGAACCCTCGTCAATAATAAAAGTAATGTTTGATTAATAAGCAATTACATGTATCTACAATGCCTAGTATTAATTTGTATGAAAAAATTTTGGTATAATAAACCATAAACCCTAAACCTATTTTGGTCTCTCTCTCACTCTATACACACACACACATAATTCTCAAATGAATTCGTTAGTCTCATTGATTGTATTGTAACTTTTTAGTGATGTGTTTATGTTGTGATAGTTTATTAAAGAAGATAAATAAGAAATTTAATAAACCCGAACTTTCAAACCCTAAACTCTAAACTTATTAAAAAATTACGGCTTACCAACAAATAAATGTTTTTTGTATTTAAAAATTATTATAGTTATTATTAGTGGATATATCTAATGGTAATATGTAAACGCTATTTGGTGCCACATGGTTCCAGTGCATACATTCTTTGTCGGTAATAGTAAGCTCATACGTTAACATTGTCGAAAAAAGTCTTTAGTGAACGATAGTACTTAAAATTTATCGTTAAATCTGGCGGATATATTTGCTGGTAAAATCTGCCGGTATTTAACATTTTTCTAGTAGTGTAGTGTATAACAACCCTTATCCATTTTCTATGGTATCGTTTAGTTTCTGTTTTGAGACAGAATAGTTAGAGACAATGAGACATGAGAGATTAATTTGTCTCCTGCATCCCTTCTCTTTAGAGGTATAGAAATCAGTTTAAAAGTACATAAACATATGTTAAAATTTGTCGCGAGGTAGGGACAATTTTAAATGTTTTGTCTCAATTTACTTTTCTAAATATGTTTTTGCCTCCAATAAATGAGTCCCAGTACATAAACATAACACTATCTAACATATTCAAACAAATAGTCGAGGCTTTCATTTGGTGCACTTTAAATATGTTTATGTCTTCAATATCTCTTTCTCAAGAATGTTTAAGAGACTCTAACCTTTCTAAATGACTTAAAACAATCCTTTGAATTTTCATATGCTTATCAACCAAAGGAATAAAAATCTTCATATATATATATATATGCTTTGGTTAATTTTTTTTGGATCTCTCAGGGTATTTACCGCCAAAAGCAGTGACTAATTTCTTTGCGTATTATAGACCCATTTAAGGGGGTAGACGCTGACTATGAATTTTAAAACTACTCCATGTCTAAAACAAAGATCAAACTCTCAACACTTGATTAAGGAAAGAAAGGATCCTTACCACCTCACCTAAGGGTTAGTTTAGTTAATTTGATTTGGTTCAAGTGGCCAAACATATTTTTGTCTCCTTAAATAAAAACAATCATATAGGGTGAGGAGGGCAAATGAAAGGACAAGTAAAAAAGAACAAAGAGATATAGGCAATGCCAAAAATGATGTGCCAGCAAATTCAATGAACTTGGCATGTCTCTTCTTATTATCTATCAAGCTATAGTTTATTGACTCTTGAGGCATTGGAAAAACTAATATTTATACAGGGACAATTGAACTCACCTGGGTCAAGTAACCAAACCACAAGGTTTGATGGCAGAAATTGAGAGGGGAAAAATTGCTGTCTGCTTTTAGAAGTACAGGACAATAGATAGATACAGAAGCACCTATATATCTTTCTTGATGAACATCAATAATTTAATTCAGATTATATAAATAGAAAAATCCAAAAAAATAGGCCAGCGCAATAATATATAACAAAAAAAAAAATTAGAACTATTAACAGAAAACAATGGTGATAGATATATAAAAAGGATAAATTTATATGAAACTGCCTAATCCCAGCACAAAAGTTAATTAAGAGTGAATGTTTACAAATTCATACGTAATAGCAATCCAAAAATTAATCTCATGGTAATATTTATAGAGACATGCCCTAAAAATATAAAGAGAAATATTACACAAATTAAGAGAAACAAAATTGATTTAGATATAATGGTATAACATATGCTAAGTGGACAAAATTATTCCCGTGGTCTCACTAATGCACTTAATACTTTATTCTTCTTATTCATTTGTAGTTGTCAATGAACACAATTACATTATTGAAAAACAAAATTATCACAATATTCGAAATTGACAAATATTCTAAAACTTCCAAAAAAATAAATAAATCAATTGTTCTGAAGGGAGAAAGTAGCATATTTTTTCTCTTCCAAAAAATGTGTGTTTCTTAGTGCAGTTACGTGATGAAGTAGGTACATTAATGTGTGCAAGTATTAGTAGGAGCTAAATATTCTTCATATGTGGTGTGGAAAGCAGAAGCATTGGTGGCGGCATGTTAATGAGTGGGGTTATAAGGAGGTATATTGGTGGCCCCACCACTTTTGTAGCCATATTAGGGTTTTTTAACTCACTTTGGTCGCTTCTTTAAAAAAAAAAAAAAAAGTTAATCCTTCAAAAATGTCTCAGCGCTTAACTTATTTCATAAAAAATACTAAAGTGCTAATTTAGTATAGGAATAAAACTTTTGATTAACTTAGTCCTTTCATTTATTTTTTTTAGAGATTAACGTGAATAACGAAAAAACAATTTTAGGTACTAAGTCGGCTTCAATTTCTTTTGGAGACTAAGAAGACCGTTGTGCTTCATTCATATCTATTCTTCAAGTCTCAAAACGACGTCGTTGGAGAGCATTAAAAACAACGTCATTTTGGTAAGTTTGAGGTTTGTTCATCAGGGGCAAAATGACGTCGTTTTGCGGTCTCATGTGTGAGTAGGATAGAGAAGAGAGTGAGGCCAGTGATGACTAGGGCAAAACGGTGAGTTTAACGGCCACGTAATGAGCCATTAGAGAGTTATTAACGGAGAGATTAATGAGTCACACGTTAACAAAGTTGAGAGACTAATTAATCACATTTTAAAATTTAACTAAATTAACCCCTAATGTAAAGTTCGGGGACTAAATAGGACATTTCCCTATTGATTATCTTCATTTTGTTTTTTTTGCTTCTTCATGGCTGAGACCCTCTCAAAGTCATGACCAAAACCAATAATAACAGTTGCGTCTTGAGAAGGGTATTCTTTCCCACCAAAAGAAAGAATCACAAAGTAGAGAGATATATCACGAAACATTATATACACCCTCCAATTCCTCTTCTTTTGTTTTCTAGTTAAAAACATGGGTCCACAACACTAGAAAAAAATTAAAATACTTTTGTGCAATTGCTTATATAGTCAACAAATTAAATCTCATGTGGGCATATACTATACTGTATGCTAGCTGTAGCTGAATTTTTTTTTCAATTTAATTTGATGATATGGAAAGTAAGAATTTTTAAAATTCAATTTTTAGCGCCATTTGTTTTTGAATTTTTCATAAGGATAAAAAAGGGGCTTTCAAAACATTTTAGACACATAATTCTTAATCCCCGTGTTTTGAAAATTTTGAATTATTTTTGTACATTTGTAATAGACAGGCATCATCTTGGACATCCTATTCCTATCGCATTGAATGAGAAATAGATAAAATTAAATAATAATAATAATAATAATAATAATAATAATTATTATTATTATTTTTTGTTTAGTGCTTTTAAGTTATCAACCACCCATTTTATATTATGGGTGTGTTTATTCCAACTTTTAAAAATGTTGATTTTTGATATAGAACTTAAAAAATTTAAAAATAATTTTTTTTAGAAGCTATTTTGTTTAAATTTTTTTTTTAAAAATTAAAAATTATTTTTTTTATATTCTGATTATTTTAAAATTTTATACAAATATATGAAATTGATTATTTTAAAAAATATATTATTTTAATAAATAAGCTAAAACAAACCTACACTACATCTAATAGTTATGTTCAAATAACAAATTCTTTTGAAATGTTTAAACAAAGTGGTTTGTCTGTATGCAATAATATATATGTTTTCTTATAATTTTTAATTTTATTTTTTTAATGGTGATGGAACTATATAGATCTTAGTCTGCTTGAGTTATGCTTGTGCTATGTGGTATATCGACTTAGACCTGTGCAATTCATTTTCTTGGCCACGTTTTGGACAGCATGTATACTTAATACATGGAATTGTTGTGGAAATGTTAGACTCTTTTTTTTTTTCCAGTGTTTTCTTCAAGTCATTTTCTTCAGAAAAGAAATTGGAATCAAGGGACAAACCATATCATGATAACAATATTGAAATAGATGGAGTACACACACCAAAGGGACCGTATCTGACCACTTACAAATAAAATACACTTTTTAATTAAAAAAATCATTATTTGTACACTTTAAAAATAGTCACTCAACTGCATCTAAAACCGAGAAATAAACATTACAAAACAAAGAAATAAACATTACAAAAATGAAAAATAAACATTATCAAACATAGAAAATGAGTAATATTATACACATACGTGCATTAATACGCGGAAATATTTGATAACAATGTTTGTTTCTTCATTTTGTAACAATACTTAACTCACTTATGCATAGACACACAATAACGTTCAGTGACAATGTTTGTTTTTCTATTTTGTAATGTTTATTTCCCTATTTAGTAGCTGTTGAACGATTATTTTTGAGATATACAAATAGTGAGATTGTTTTAATTATATTTTTATGTATATAGTCTAATCTAAATATAACACGAGTTTAATTGCTTGTGTACTGATAATGTAAATTTTTTATACTATCACGCAATTAAATCATTTTATATGCATATTTTTTTTAAATAATAAATAAAAAAAGTTATTACTTTTACTTATTTGTCAATATTTAATTGAGTAACATTGTAACTGTGAATAGCGATGTTGAACTCATGTAACATAAGTGAATTCATGAATATCATATATAATAAGGTGCTAATGACTTTAGATTATTATCAATATTATTTGTATTATTTTTCAAGATATTAATAACATATTGAGGTGCTTTTAAATAATCATGAGGTGTGGTATATAGGTAACTCACATTGTGCCTTAACTATATGGTTGGGGGTTTGATCCTCGCCCATAAGAATAGAAAAATATTTTATAGTTAACAGTTTATCAATTTGTCTGAGTTCAATTGTTGTGAGAGAATTAATTATTACTATCGACAACAAACACCTTCAGTGAAAAAAATGAGGTGCTTTTAAATATATATTAGTTAATTAAAAAAATTAGGATTTATAATTGCATGCATCAAATGATGCTATAAAGGGTGATAAACAGCGAAACAAATAACAAATTTCTTGTGGTGGAATCTAAATCCATTTTAGAGACAACAATACTATTTATTGTACATGTTTTGCAGTGATCCAAATGTTATGATAGAAACTTGATTAAATATTCAATGACCTGATCATTAAACTCAAATTAGGAGACTTTATCATCTATAATTAATTATTTGTTTTAACATTATAATATTGCCATACATCTCAAATGTGACTCTTGGAGAATATCATATCATATCCAAAGTAATTGAATTCCGAGTCATCATCATCATGATGATAACCTCCACCTTATATAAGATTCTTGGATTCTATAATGGTTTTTTTCTTTTCCAAATCACATACAAAGGGACATGCATCCAATTATATATACAGCATAAGTGATCACAGCATCTAAAGGGAGGAATTTGAGCCTTCCAAGTTTCCTTTTTCTTTAATTAATTATCACTCATTGATAGAAATAACTACCATGCACTTTATTTTATCTACACGTATAGACCTTCATGTATGAATATTATCTACACGTATAGACCTTCATGTATGAATATGTGCATGTGTTTATTTTAGTTTATTTGTTAAAATAATTATTTTTTCTTTAAATAATAATTTTTTATATATTTGTATAAATTTTTTAAATTAATCAAAATCTAAAATAAATTGATTTTTAACTTTTTTGGGAAAGTTAAACAGAATAATTTCTAAAAAGAAGAGTTTTTAACTTGTTAAGCTCTATATCAAAAATTAATTTTTAATATTTTTTAAGCTGAAAAAAAATACCCTATATAATTGTACTATATATTGTATGTATAGCTAGGTTTAAGGCTTAAAATTTAGCGACTTAAAAAACACTTATATATGTCCTATTCACACTTTGTCTTTCCCCCTAATTAACCATATTTTCCTTTTTTCTTTTTTTTACTTCATCCCATTAAAATTTGATGTAAATTTAAATTGTGAAGGTAAAGAAAAGAACAAATATATTAAAATGAAGATGGATACTTCTCTTGGGAGAAAATGTGTATATTTTCATTATATATCAACAACATATATAATTAGTTATACTATTCTTCAGATTATATATGGTTAGTATTAAAATCTTTTTAAGTGGATTTAATTATATATTCCAGAAAATAGAAAATGGGTCAACTTGGTCACACTTTCCATGACATGATAAACAAAGGCTACGAGGTTTTTTTGTAAAAGGAAAATAAAGAACCACACATGCATATATCTCTTGATATATTACTCATGAAAGAATCTTAGATCATTTTTTTTTGTACATTCAAGTACACCTTGAAAACTATATATGCTATTCTGACATGTGAATATTCATGAGTAACTACCCTTTTTTGCTCTTGTTTTTTTTTACAAGTGTCCTAATTGGGGAGATCCTCAATGTGCTATACTATATTTATAACAATATTATTATTACTATATAGCTGTGAATGCCACATGTTGTTATAATGTCTTGTTGAGTGAGAACAAAAAGCTCCCAATTTGAGTTTTCATGAAAGAATCCAAGACAAGGGTATACGAAATAAATACTATTGACATTGATCTATTAGGAGAATGACATGTAACACATCTTTGATTACAAAAAGGGTCATCATTCATAGAAAACCAAAAACTCTCTCTCTCTCTCTCCCTCTCTCTCTCTCTCTCTCTCTATATATATATATATATTTAGTTATATTAATAGCACCTACCACTATATGCTTTTCTTTTCAGGATATGGAAGATATACCCTAAATTGAATGTCCCTAAACTTCTGAAATTTTTTAGTCCTATTAACATCACAAGGGACCTAAAATCTGTCACACTGCTCATTCTTACACAATAATAGTTACTGATGGTGATTGGGAGCTTTTAAAAGATTGGGATGTGTAGAAAATGGCCCTTTTGCCTATTCAGAATTTTTTTGATTAATTTAATGTGATTAACTATTCTGTGTCTTTTCCATGCAAATAATGATGAGAATTGCCTCACTCGCTCTTGAAATGGTTAATTAATTAATTATTTTTTGGTTCCTTTCTTTCCTTGATCAAACTCTTGTTAAAATTAATTTAAAAGAAGGAATCCATTGTTGAATTACTCAACTGGCTGCTAAAATTTTATTTTTTATGCATCTAATTGATCCTTTGGGTTTCATCAAAGATTATTGATGAGGGAAAAGTAGGGAAGATTCTGAAATAAGTGACTATTGATAACTAAAAATATCTATAAAATAAGTAAGAAATATACGTAAATATACAAGTTAAATTCTTGACCTACAATTGCAATTCTATTGATTTATTTAATGTGTTTTACATGCTGATGCCTGCTACATGTCTCTGATGCATGAAAGCCAAGGTATAGGACCACTTATTATTGAGGGGTCATGATTCGTATAACACATCATACATGCACTTGATTGGGGCCCATTGCTTTTATTATAACTCCTCCTTACCCTTCTTTTTTTATCTTTTCCACAATTACTCTTTTATGAAAATGTGATAAACTTACAAGCTCATTGTAACATAGGTAAAATTAATCACGAGATCTTAACAATGTTGGGTGAGTACATTTTGTGGTAAGTAGGTTTATTATTTTGTATGGACTCAATTATTACAATACGATTTGTCGACACTACTATTAATCATATATACTTGAATTCACCCAAATAAAATTATCTTAGAATATTCTTTACTAATAAAGCATGCTTACAAATATTTCTGAAAAATGGAATTCAGACAAATATATTTTTAAATTTAATTTTAATATACTAATATTTAATTATATATTATATAAATAAAAGTGATTAATTTTACATTCTCTAACTCAAGTGTGTGTTAAAATATAATTAAATATTTGTACATAAATATTTCATAATGACAGTACATTACATTTAAATTCGATATTGTTTTTTTTTTTTATATAAAGTTGGTGCTATATGGTAGTTGGTTCTATGCTCTTTGGCAATTTAATTTTGCTTTATCTTCAAACTCTAGCCATCCTCCAACCACAAAAAATACACACACACGAAGTTGAAAAGAAAAACATATATTGGAAAATTGTGTGAAAACGACAACAAGATATTTAATGGTGAAATGAAATGAGCAATCAGGTTCCTCCACCCGCTTCTTGTCCATCGTCACCCTCCTCCTTCTTTTATCTATTTTTTTCCAAAAAAAAATTATTTATTCAAATAAATAATTAAATTAATAAGCTTTTGCAGAAGAAGGAGACGTTTCCTCGTTTTTCAGCTGTTTGTATCTTCTCACACACCCGTTGATTAAATTTCCATTACGCTTTTTATTTAATTTTAAAATATTGTCATTATAATTTTATACTATTATTAAATCATGCTAGTAAATGTGTGCCTCAATTATTTTTACTTTTAGAATAATTTAGTAGTGTAACTTTGTTAATAATCATTTATTTCAAAAACTTAAACCGATGAATAAAAGCAATTGATTAATTACATATTTAACAAATTTTCTTAGGTATAAAAATGACACAAGTTTATTTTATATCTTATAGAGAGATAAAACTTAAACTCACAATCATAAAAGTTCTGAAATTATATTTTTAAAATTATTTCTCTTAAAAATTTTAGTTCAACATTATATAAAGAAAATTGATTGATTATATATTTTAAAAAATATTTCGTGCTTCAAAAATAATTTCATATTCCTTTTTATATATATAGATACATAGATTTCACAGCAAGCCCCATTTTCTCTCTATCACTCTTTTCTCTCTCTTCACCCTTCAAACGTTCTTTGTTGCTCATCAAGAGTTGCTTGGCTGTATCAGATGATTTGAAAAGAGAGAGAAAGAGAGAGAGGGTCAAATCAAGAAAACAAGGTTCTCCCTGTTTTGATCTATTCGCAGGTACTTATTATAAGATTCATGTACAAGTTCACCACTTCAAGTGTTCACACAACAATTTTCCCCAGAATTTCAAAAAAAATAAAAAGAAATTATGTTTTTCCTTTTTTCATAATGGCCATATAAATAAATGAGGTGAATTAAATAAAGATGGGTATCTTTTTTCTCCCTACAAGTCCTTTTTAAACCCATCTCCCTCTTTAAGTCCTTTTGCTCCCTTTTTTTTTTTTTTCCTTTTCCCCATTTTCAGTTTTTGGGGTTGAATTGCAGATTGATTTGAGTCTCTGACATAGAGAGATCTTTCTCCACCGATTGTCATGAAGAGACTGATATTGATATATAGATAGATCATATAATAGCACACACATCATGTGTATGAAAGGTACATCGAAATTTTGATGTACTTCTCAATTTAGATGTGTATATATTTGTTTATAGCCATAAATTAACTCTTTTTATTATTATTATTGCTTTGGTGGGTGAGACTATGTGTGCGTGTGCTTGCTTTGTTTCTGTGTCTCTTTCTTCATATGGTTTTGAGGTCATTGTTTTTTAAATTGAAATTTCTGATTGATTTTTTCTTTCCTTTAATTTGATGTGCACACAAGATGATCATGAAGCACGTGCACACTCCAATTTCCTTCATATCATCATCACCAGGTACTACTACTAGCTCTATGATGGTATATCATTAATTAATTTCATCAAACTAATAAATAATATATTATAAATCATGAAATCTTCTTCTTCTTCTCTCCCTAATATATTTCACCCCAACACCATGCACAAAGCAGAAACTAATTTCAATCTATGCCCTAATTTGGAGCTAATAATATATAAATATACCTTAATTAATTTTTTGCTAAGGTTTTGCATAAAAACAATTAGATCCCGGTGTGCTTAGCATTAGATAATTAATTCATCACATAATTCTTCTTATTTAATTTCACTGTTGATTTCCTCAGGATTCTTTTGAGAAGAGACTAAGAAATCAGCTTCAATTCTTGAATTTTTTTTATGGGCTGATCCACAAGGCCAAAAGGTATACAGCGCCACAAGTATATAGTATAGTAACGAAATTTTCTCATGTTCTCATCCAAGAGATGACCAATTTCACTTTAAAATGAGTGTGGAGTTCTATATTAGAATTTGTGGAGCCCAATTTAACTTTATGTTTGTATCTATCTCTCTAATTATTTGATATATAATTATGTGTATATAAGAAACACGAGAGTAATCAATTTTCTCAGATTTAAACGTGTTGCGGAAAGGGTTAATTAGGGAGAAAATTTTTAAAATCCATCTCTAAGATTCAAATTTTATTCTTAGGTTATGAAAAATGTTAAATTTGTCTATAAAATTATTAAAAGTTGATTAAATTAATTTTTGAGAGAAATTAATTTAATTGATGTCAAATGACTAATTAATTTTATCAATTTTTGACAATTTTATGAATGAATTTGATTTTTTTTAATAATTTTGGGACAAATTTGATTGATATTAACATTCTTAAAAAAGAATTTGAAGGTTTACTCGTTAGTTATTTCACATATTTTTTTTAGCATGTGTTGTGAAATTTTGATGTATTATTTGTATTTTTTTGGATTATGGTTTATGCCTCTCTTATTTTTTTCCCCTTGGATGTGAAACCTTTGAAGGACTTATAATAACACTACCAATTATATAACTTGTACTAGTCTCTCTTTCTCTCTCTCTCTTTTTTTGCAGTGTGAAGTAAAAAAAGAAAAGGAAAATTGTTATCAACACTTCCAAATTCAAATGGCTACATATTTTCATAGCAACAATTCAGAAATCCAAGATGGTGCCGGCGGCGGCGGAGGTGGCAGCAGCGGTGATGGCCTTCAAACTCTTGTCCTCATGAACCCCGGCTACATCCAATACTCCGACACCCCGCCGCCGCCGCCCCACGCCGCCGGCGGAAACCTCGTGTTTCTCAACTCGGCTGCGGCTGCCGCGGCCGGAAACACCTCCCTCGCCACCCAAAATTTCCCCCACGTTCCGCTGCAGTCTCACGGCCAACAATTCGTCGGCATCCCTCTCTCGATGGCGGCGGCGGGCGAGCAGCACGAGGTCTCCGGCCTGCATGGCTTGGGGCTGCGCGGGCAGTACAACCTTTGGAACACAATTGACCCCAACTCTGCAGCGCGTGATGGCACACGCGCCACACAGGGGCTCTCCTTAAGCCTCCCCGCCACGTCAGGTGACGATGTCCGCATCTCCGGCGGGTCCTCCTCTTCCCCTTCCGGTGTAACCACCACGAACGGCGGCGGTGTTTCGGGGATTCAGAGCTTTCTGTTGAGTTCAAAGTACTTGAAGGCAACACAGGAGCTTCTAGAAGAAGTGGTGAATGTTAACAACAACAATGGCTATGGGGTGATTAAGACAGAACATCATGGTAAGAGAAGCTTCGAGAAGGTTAAGGTTGTTGGGGAATCATCCGGCGGTGCGGCCAGCGGAGAAGGATCTGTTGGTGAGAGAGGTGGGAAGGGTGGCTCTGAGATTTCAGCCACCGAGAGACAAGAGATTCAGATGAAGAAAGCAAAACTAATCAGCATGGTTGATGAGGTACTTTTTCTTTCTTTCTTTTTCATTTTGTTTTTCTTAAAAAAAGAGAATTGCTTTTGAGCGAGCGGGAAAAAGTAGTGTTATTTGTACTCATTTATCACATGAGGGCATCATGTCAACAACTCAGGTATATTTTATAAGTTTCTCTTTGAGTAGATAAGTATTGGTATGACGTTGTGACGTGGGGACCAGTTGATTTGTTATGCATTCATCATGAGTTAATGTTAGTTGCAAAAGCATTTCCATGATCAGCTAGCTGTAAGAGTGGCTGATTATATTGCTATACATATGACATATGAAGGTGGAGCAAAGGTACAGACAATACCAGAAGCAAATGCAGATAGTGATATCCAATTTTGAGCAAGTTGCAGGGATAGGGTCAGCAAAGACATACACTTGGCTGGCACTGCAAACGATCTCGAAGCAGTTCCGGTGCCTCAAAGACGCGATAGCCGGACAGATGAAAGCGGCCAGCAAGAGTTTGGGGGAAGAGGATCACTACTGCTTTGGAGGTAGCGGCGGTGGTTCGAGGCTCAAGTATGTGGACCATCATCTCAGGCAGCAGAGGGCTATACAGCAGCTGGGAATGATGCATCATCCTCATCATCACCACAATGCTTGGCGCCCGCAGAGAGGGCTGCCGGAGAGATCCGTCTCTGTGTTGCGCTCTTGGCTCTTTGAACACTTCCTCCACCCGTGAGACTTGAATGATTGATTAATTAATTTGATCGACTTTTAACATCCTCAATATTTTCATTTTAAATATATATATATCTATCTCGATTGATATATAGTTTGATATTTCAAAGGTTGTCAATTTTGTAATTTCAGTTATCCCAAGGATTCCGACAAACACACGCTTGCAAAACAAACAGGGCTTACGAGGAGCCAGGTAATAATAAACCCCGCTACCAAATCCTCTCTTAAACATCCCTTTTATTTTTCTCTTAATTATCCCATTAATCAAATGTTTAACAAGGTTTGAAAACATTGTTAATTAATGCATAATCAGGTCTCAAACTGGTTCATAAATGCAAGAGTCAGGCTATGGAAGCCAATGGTAGAAGAAATGTATTTAGAAGAAACAAAGGATCATGAAATAAACAACAACAACAACAATGGTACTACTACTTCGGAGGAAAACAACAAATCAAGCAACAAGAGCAGTGAAGATCTCATCAAAGGTCCTAATCCTCAAACCGAAACAAAGAGTAGTCTAGAAGCTTCTAGAAACTTCCATTCCACACAATCAGGATTCAGCTTCATGGGATCATCAGAACTACTTGATGGAATCACACAAGGGACTAGTCCAAAAAAGCCGAGAAACCATGAAGTTGTTGTACCTTCAATTAGCAACATGGATGTGAAATCCAATGATGCTTCAAACAATGAGCATATAATAAAATTTGGTGGCGACCATGATGACGATGACGACGACGACAGGCATGGAAGAGATGAGTACTCGTTCATGGGTAACCAAACAAACTTCATAAGCGGTTTTGGTCAATACCCAATTGAGGAAATTGGAGGAAGATTTGATGCACAGAATTTCACACCAAGGTTCTCTGGTAACAACAACAATGGGGTTTCCTTAACACTTGGTCTGCCACATTGTGACACCTTATCAGGAACACACAACCAAACATTCTTGCCAAATCAGAACATTGCAAATGAGTTTGGTGCATTAAACACTCCAAATCCTCATCACTCTTCAGCTGCATTTGAGAGCATCAACAACATTCAGAACCCAAAGAGGTTTGTTGCGCAATTGTTACCAGATTTTGTGGCCTGAAAAAAATTAAACAGTGTTTCAAGTCATGTCCTTAGAATTTATCAGGTTGGAGGCTCGTGCACTAATCTGCCGTGCCAAAAAATATTAGGGTAAAGAAAAGAAATAATTTTTCCTCTAGCATAGGTCTATACATATTGCATAGAACCATTTGCGTTTTTTTAGATTATAGCTTAGGGATTTGAGGGTTATATATATGGTTGAGGTTGTATATTAATTTTGTATGGTTTTGGAAATGGGATATAGATGGGGGTTGGTGTCATTAAAGGCTTCAATTGGTAAAGATAAAACAATATATATATATATATATATATATATATATATATATATTCGATTTGAGAGAGTATATGTCGTGTGATATTATTATTTTTTTGCTAGTCCTACGTTCAACTTAACGAAAAATTAATACTGCATTGGAGGTATGTTAACTCTTAAATTTTGTTAATTGGGTTTTTTTTTTTTATTTCTTCTACGAATTCGTCAACGAAAGCTGAATTAGAAGCCATTAATTTGGGGGATTAAATTCATTCTTAATGATCTTAACTATCTTGAATTGGATTTAGTAATTATGACATGATGAAGGAAAACTAGGGTTGGACTTACGCTTCGTAAACAATAAATTTGCACATTTGAAAGGCTGGATCAAGAATTTAAGGGACTGTTACAACAAAAGTGAGCTAAGAAAATGGAGGAATTTTTAGCTTGAGTGGGTTGGCAACGAGCCACAGAACAGAATTTGGGTGCCAATTTAATAGCAATTCGTTGGTGCTATTTGCGTTTTCTCAATATTGTGGTGTGATTATTGTGCTAGTGTTGTTAAGTGGTATTTTTTGTTATGAATTTCTTTTGATCATCCTGTTTCGATTGGTGGGTTATTTACTTTGTAGGGGTAGTTTTGGGTTGTCCATGAATATATGGTGGTCTTGTATTGCGGGTGTTATTGTTTTATTTTGGACTTTATTAGTTTGGATTAGGGTGCTCTTTTCTTTCCTTGGGTTTTTTTTTTTTCCCTTTTTGGTTTTTCAAGGGGTATTTTACTGAGGTTCGGGCTTGCCAGATCGTTTCTTGCCCAGTGATTTCTCAAATTTGGTGGTCTATTAGGGTCAAGTTTTATTTAATGAAATCTCTTCATTGTGATTCTTTTTAAAAAAAATAATTGGAACCAATTATACCATTTTGTTCTGTTTTTTGGGTTTTGAGAAAATAGTAACCTGCTAGTGTGGCTTGAACAAGTGGCACTTCCAATCAAAATTAACAAATCATTTGTATGATCCAACACAGCAGGTCAATTACGCTTTGTCTTTGTCAAGTACTTTTATGCTTAATCTGAAACCTATTTAGCATTTCAAAACACATTATTTACGATTAGAAATAACAATATTTTATGAACCTGGATAATACAATTCAATTGACGTGAATTGGTTAGGATTGACTTGATTAAAGTAAGATGCTGGACAAAAATTTCCTTTTTAGTATTCTTTTCTCAATGCCCTGTCTAGAGCAAGATATAATGTTCTTTTCTCAACGTAAAAATGTATCAAAATTGCAAAATGGGTTTGAGTACGTATACCTAGTCCGATAGATATTGAATGAGGGGGGTTGGGAACTCAGTAGTAGCTTCACAATCTTCCTTCTTTGTCGTCTCTTTGCTCCAACGTGGTGGTGGTGACAGGGTACGTGCAGAGGTTCGGACGATCAAGTCAATTTAAGCTGTAAGATACTAGTATTAGGGTTAGATGTTACAATTATCGGCATGCTTCTAAGTTCTTTAAGCAGTTATGAAATACTTATAGAGCAACTTTGCCAACCATCTTTGGCAGGTTAGATGTTTTACTTGACAGTATAATAGTAAGAGAAATTATGTCTAACTAATTTTCTAATAAATAAAAATAAGATCTTATTCTTAATTAGGTAAGATTCTCCTTAATTTTAACTTACTTGGGAATTAAGTCATCAACGTGCATGGTGGGCCAAGATCTAGGGCCGACCTAGACCTTGCATCTCAAGCTAGGTTGGATTTTGGAAGCCCATGTTCGTCGTCCGTAACAAAAACCTTTATATTGTGTTGTCATAGGTAGCATGTTCATTCCCTAATAATGATAGTTTTCTCTTACAAATGAAAAATTAACCAGTTCTCAACAAATTCTATCATTATTTTCAATTAAAAAAGAATGAATGAAAAGAATACTTTTGGAGAGAAGCTAGAGATGCAAAGCTTGAAAGGAAAAGAGAAGCAATGATGTGTCTAAGGTGTGTTTTTTTCTCCTTATTTATTAGAAAAGACATGGTACTTAAACAATTTTCTCATACTGAACCATCAAAATTGTCCTTAATGTCGGCAACATTAATCAAGTTTATACGTAAAGCATGAATACCGTCGACTTTGTCCATAAAGTTGTCAAAAGTCATGTTGAACTTTATAAGAGAACAAATTGATATGGTCTGATTGAGCTTAAAATGGAAATCAAATTGATTTAATCAAAAAAGGTTTGATTTTAATTTACGCCAATAAATAAAAAGTATTTAAAGAAATAATGATAATTCTCATTTTGATTTTTGGACTTGTACTAGCAATAAAAGGGGGTAAAAGGCATGATTTGGATTCGTACAGAAGAAGGATTTGATTCAATTTGATACAGAGAAGAAAACGAATTGTTGTAAAAAAAAAAAAGGTTTGGATCCATACATAAGACAGATTTTGAAGAAATTTGGAATTACTGACAAATAAAAAAAACTTGAATTTAATCAATTTTTATTTCATAAAAAGAGGGTTGGACAAAATGTGGTATTCACGAGTTAAAATACATTTTCTCTTGTAATATATAACATTTTATACAATGACATATCAAAGTTGCATAGTAATACTTTGAAGCCTTATAAAATTAGGTTTTGTACAATCAAGCCTTATATTATGGTGCGTGCTAAAAGAGCCCTTAGGAAAACAAGGAGATTTCCTCCAAACCTTACCTCGGAGTGAGTCCTCATAATCTCCAGTGTCTTGTCCGTTTGGGGCAACAGACAAAGCATATTGACGGTTCCAACTTCAAACATCTCTGGAAGCACAGCGTGTGTGGCAGAGAATTTACAAATTAATGAAAAGACGAACATGACCCTATCATCAACCACTACAGAAACTCTCAGCAACCTCTTCGTCAAAACTCGAATTACACCACTATGACGCAAAAATTGGGCCCTTCCGCTAGCACATGAACAAACGTTTAGCAGCACTTTTAAAACAGCACTAACACCTTGTTGTGTCTGTTCTATGCATTATGATTCTGTTCTATGTTCTATATATGAGGGAAAGAGTGAAAGGAAGAAGGAGGATGTAATTTGTAAGTGGTAAGAAATTGCGGCGAAATTTAATAGTTGGTACAAAGGGATTTCTAGCTGTATCTAATCTAATTCTGATCACATGATCGAGTTACACAAGCATAGAAGATCAATTGGTTTTTCCCCAGAGGTTCTTGTTAATAATTATAGGTAATTTTGGAGAACCATCGTTATCAAAAAGCTGACACATCACAACTTACATGGTATGAAAACCTTTATAACTAAAAAATTAAGAGTTCGATCACTATCGACATCAATCTCCATTTTAAACAAAATTATTTACGCTACAAATTAAAAGAGTTATCGTGTGTAAAGGCATGTAAAGAAATATAAAATTATTCAATTATCTCTATCCATCAGCTTAAATTTTTTTTAGAGATAGTTTTTCACATAATAAATAGAGTCTTTATAACTAAAAGGTCAAGAGTTCGATCATCTTTAATCCTATTTTTGTTAGAGTCTCACATTGCTTAAAGAATAGAACCTAAATATCCTTTATAATATTAAGAAAATCCTTTTAGAATTAAGTTAAGTCGCTCATTTCACAAAAATAGTT
This sequence comes from Nissolia schottii, assembly GCA_003254905.1. Lineage (NCBI taxonomy): Eukaryota > Viridiplantae > Streptophyta > Magnoliopsida > Fabales > Fabaceae > Nissolia > Nissolia schottii. Next base: position 447,514 of record QANU01049023.1, read on the forward strand.
AAGTAGGACCCAAAAAATTTAGGTTACCAAGGTGAAATTATATAAACAGCATATAAAATTTCACATATTTGTATGTAGAAAAAAAATATTTTTTTCATTTAAAATGAAAACATTATTTACTGTTAGCAACACAACATTCTATGTCTAGAGTTAGATATATAATCTTTTCTCAATATGGCACTGTATGGAAATAGCAAAGCGGGTTTGAATATATCTAATCTAGCAAATAATGAATGAGGGGGTTGAGAACCCAGTTTCACAATCCTCCTTCTTTGACGTCTTTTTGGCATGACTGAGAGTGTTGGTGGAAGCGTTCTTGCAAAAGCAATCAAGTAATCAATCTAAGCTCTGAGATATTAGAATTAGATATTTTATCTGACAATCCGATAAGACTATTAAGGAAATTAAGTGTAATTAATTTCCTAACAAATTTGGATAAGATCTTATCCTTAATTAAGTAAAGTTCTAATTGATTTTAACTTACTTAAAGATTAAACCACCAAGTTAGGACAACCGAAAGCAAGAACCCTACGTCCCAAACTGGGCTGGCTCCTAGAGGCCCACATTCATACTCCATAACAGGGATCATCATATTGTGTTGGTCAAAGGTATCAATTTTTATTCCCTAACAATGATAATCTTCCCTCTTCCCATACAATTGAAAAATTAACCAATTCTCAACAAATTTTTTCGTTATTTTCAATTCAACTGTTTCAATTCATCAAGTAGAAATACTTACATGTTCATGAACCATAGTTAATGCGTGCTATATAAACATTATTAATTATTAGTTTTTGAATTTTTTTTACATTTTTTAATTACTCTAAATTCAAATTAATAGTTGATAATACTCATAAAACACATTAAATGTGCTCTATAAACATGCAAGTATTTATCCATGAGAAAATAGTGATAATTTGTGTGCACCCAAACTCAATGGCCACATGGAGAATGCCAATCAAACGCATTCTTTTTTTTTCCCTTTCTTTTTTTGCTTTTTCATGAAATGCATGCATCTCTAACATCATGTCATGTCACAAATCATCAATTGGACCATATATCTATGCCAACATAAAGTAGGCGTATTATTACCCCGATTATACAGACCCACTGGACTCAGACCCACTTCGCTGGGCAATGCCATTTGATTTTGTCTGTGTCGTATTGGCTGGCTGAGGTTGGTATAACAACAAGACCCCAATAAAAAAAATAGTTTGGTATTTAACAAGCCCGAAAAATGCAAAAAAAGTTTGGTATCATAAGATTTTGTGATGTGGGTGTAAAATTTAACGGGATAACTTGAAATTCTAAAGGAACTAATTTGGAGTATGACTTTTATTAGATTTTCTTTTGGGACTACAAGGATCGTATTAAACAACCCAAATTACCAAAAATATAGAAGCAAAAAGGGTACTTTACTAAGATCAAAGTTGAGGTTTGCTAAATTTGTACTTTACTTTAAATTATATAACTTATATGTAAAATTGTATTACATTCTAGAGAGAAAAAAATGAAAACACTGACTATCAGAAGAACATACTAGAATGTATTGCAATTGGTGACATAATTTTTTTTAAAAAAAATGTCATTTGTGTTCATTTTGAGTGAAACGTATGTCAACTCATTTATCGTCTATTATTAAATGAGATTTCAATTTGTCTCACACCTTATTGAATCTCATCCAACATTAGATGATGAGTGAGTTAATACAATATCTAACATCAAATAAATTTAAATAACACAACTTTTTTAACCAACCTTAAGAATGTTCTATTTAAATCACCCAAATAAAAAAGAAAATGAAAACTTTTGGCATTGTTGGACTCAAATAAAAAAGAATGGTCCCAACCAGTGTTTGAAAAGAAGAGTAGTTGAATGGATTTTAGGAAAATCAGTCGAGGCTATCCCTTATAAACTATATCGAAGATGTTGCATGCAGACAAAAAAGGTAGACTTGAATTTGAAATCAGTAGAATACTATATAAGTCTATTCAACACGGCCGGCATTTTTGGCCACTAGATCAACGCTCTCATTTCAAAAATCATCAATCCACGTAGCACGTCATGCATAATTTCCACTTTCTACAACTCAGTGCAAGAATGAAGATGTAGTAGCTGCTCATGTATCTCGTAACGTGATTAATTATTTCGGTTTATTTCCCACTCAATAGGCAGAGTACTAATCTCTCAATAAGTGTGAAATCATTTAAATCAATTAATCATTAATAATAATTAAATTTATGATTTTTCGAAAGACGAAAAAAAGATGATTCGTATTAAAGGGCGAAAGAATAAAAATACCCTCTCCTTACCAATATTTATATACTCAAGACCAAACTCAACACGACATGCTTATGCTTATTTAAAGGACCTATGCCCTTTTACTTGACCAAAATGTTGTTGGCCATGCCATATTTATAACTAAGACAACAATTATTTGGCATTTTAGTTGCATCCATATATTGTTCTGAAATTTGTTAGCGAAATTATCATTTTCGTTTTTCAATTTGTCTTTACCGGCATGCAAGATTTGTATTGAATAGTTTCATTGGTGTGGTGAGGGAAGCGCACTTTTTTCTAGAAATCACGAGTCTCCATAGAGATCACCGAACATGCCCGGTTCATTCATGAATTGATCTAGCAAAACACGCAGCTCTCTTTTCAAAGTGTGGAATAATAGCTATTAGCTAGTATTAATTATCTGTAATATTCATGACAACTAACTAACTGGCGTGAAGATCATTTTACTATTATTTGTGTGATCTAATTCTACTACTTTTCTTCAACTGTGTGTTTGAATGACGTGACAAAATTATTCAATATTAAATTGATTACATGCCCTAAAAAAATAAGATTAATATTGATATACTATCTGTACAAAACAAATTTTACACAACTATATATCTAATTTACTACTTATATTCTATCAAACGCGAGACTTTGCAATAATGCAGTTGTATTCGAGTCAAACACTTCTGCTTATAATATAATAATATGTATTAGATGTCTATGTACGATATTTTACAATGACAAAATATATATATGTAAATTAAATCCAAGATAATATATATGTTTTTGTTGAATTATATAAAAAGAATTATTTTATATAATAAATTATCAAAAAAAATATTAAATGCTTTAAAATATTATTTGTTGAAGAGTAATAAAGTATTTTGGGCCAAAGATTTGAAATAAATCAAGAATGAAGAATAGCTTTTAGGAGAGGAAAAAAGTGTAAAAAGTATAATAAAGAAGAATAGCTTTTGAGTCTGGGGCCAAAAGAGATGGCAAAACCAAATTAAAACGATTAGTATGCCCCTCCTGGTGAAAAAAGATTCGTTTGTATAGAAGAAAATTCTAGTATTTCATTTTTAATTCAACAAAATTATATTCATCAAACATGAACCGATCGATCTCTTCATTTCCGTTTGTTTCCTGAGAAAATTTCTGCGAAAAATAATTGGAAGATTAATGAGACAAACTAGTGAATTAAATGGGGTCAGCATCATTCATTAATTGATAGTAGTACTTCATCGCTACAAGTAGGGTATATTAGTTACTACCTAGGGTTAACTATACACGTTGACTTTGAGTCGTCCCGTTGACTGCAAAAGTGGAAGCTAATTAATCAAAGCTACTACTAGTAGTTGGCTACCAGTACCTGACCATAAAAAAATAAGCGATGAATTCGATGCAACAAAAAATTGGTGCATGCCATACCAAGTTAATATAAGTCATCTAATTTATGATTATTGATGTACCTATTTACTAATAGCTGAAATTAAAATGGTTTATAAGTAGAACATAAACTAGTGGTATAAGTATGAGGTATAATGTAACGGTAATTCACTTTATTCTTTAATCATATAGTGTGAGTTTGATTCTTACTTATGAGAATAAAAAATATTTTATGATTAATAATTTGTCATTTCACATGAACTCAATTATTATAAAGAAATTAATTGGTATTACTATTAGCGGTACAATTTAAAAGTTCTCCTACCCCGCTATTTTTTTTAACCTTCCTTCTCCTTCCCTAGGCTCGCCTCCCAAAGGTTTAGGACACTTGTTTATTATATTCTTTTTATAAGTCATTTTAATTTTAGCCATCAATAATTGGGTGCATCCATGATCATAAATTTAATAAGTTTTTATATTCTAATAATTCTACATTTAAGTTTTTCACTATAATAAAAAAAGTTGATTTCGATACCTTATGATTTTTTTCCCCTCCTTGATGTGAATGGTTAGGTGATCGTCGACTTAGTAGTTGTTGATGCGATAAGGAGCATGTGCAAGGCACATGCCACGTTACACACATTTTGGATAAGGTAAGGTCCAAATTGAATAGGCGTGTTACCCTGAGTGAAGGTGCAATAAACCCAACGATCTACTACCAAATGCAGATGAAGACTACCATGAGATCCCACATGTTTGGGCTCATTTCATGGTACCTCATTTATGAATGAAAAATAAGTTTTCTATTTACATAATAGCCACATATTTTCTTGTTTATTGTATTTAGTAATAATTGCAATAACAATCCATTGAAACTTCAATTTTGCAAATAGAACCCTCAATGCTATAGCCCAAATTACCAAATCTATAGCATCCCACGGGGTGTCTCGCAAAATGTTTTGGGAGATGTGTCTCGCGCGAGACATGTATCAACTCGCACGAGACACGCGCCGTCTCAGCTCCGCATTTTTCACTGTTAGCACGTTTTCAGAGGCTCGACCCATCCGTTTGGCCACTCCCTTGCCTATATATAGAGCTCTCCTCCCCCATTCCAACTCGCTCAAAGTCCAGACTCATTCTTCTCTATTAAAAGAGTTCTGCTCAATTCTTTCTCCCTTTTAGGTGGGTTGCCACTCCTTCTTTTAGGATGGTCTGGGTAGTAGGTTTTGGCGGCACCGCCGTGTTGATGGTGGCCTACGGTGGTCCTCAGGATGTCATGCCGATGTCGGAACGCCGTAGCGATGCTAGAATCACTACCGCAGGGCCTACCAGTTTAAGGATTTGTTTTATGGGTTTTTGATGGTGGTTTTGGTTGGCTTTCCAGGTGCCAACGCCATACCGCTAGGAGCCCCCAATGTCAGCGTTCCTCATTTCTGCGACATTCCAGGTGAGTGGCGATCCCGATGCATTGATGGTTCCACTTCGGTGGTCCATCAATAGAGTTAGTTGTGCTATAACATGCTAGGGATTTATTAGATGTTTATACAGTTTATAACATGCTAGTAGTTAGTCAAACACTTAGTTAAATATATATATATATATATATACATGCTCAGTAAATGCTATGCTATGTGACATGCCATGTGTTTATATTTATATGTATGCTATGCCATGTTATGTTAAGACAGAAACCTAAAACCCTTAGGTAGGACACCCTTAGAGATGCTAGGTTAAGATTTTACATAAGACTTAAAATAAAGACTCCGGTTAAGGCATGGATCGTAACAAGGGGTAGGTTCTGGCTAAGGCAAGACTTGGTACATAAGATATCCGCTTGTGACGCACCTCTTTTACTTGGAAATCCTGTCCTAAGTATGGGACCTTAGTCCCTCAGTTGGACTAATAACCAAAGATTAGTTAAATATGACACATTTGTCATAATCAGTAGTCTTAAGCCTTAACAACTTGGGTAATCAAAACTAGTTCCCTAAAAGACTTCACGAACAGTAGATTCTGGTATAGATGACCTAGAACAGTACGAGGTCCTACGACCTCGTCACCCAAACTCAGCAATAGTTAGGTATGAGCGTCGGGCTCCTCAGTTACGGCATGCATACCTTATTAGACCCTCGATCACTAGGCTCCTCAGACTTAGGGTATGCGCACCCTCATAGATATCTAGGTTGTGTGCGTATCGAAACCACCCGAATTTATCCTGGTGAAGTAAGATCGAGCTGCGGCTCCCTTGAACAGTGCCCCTCCGCCAGGGACGTGAGCATACGTAAATTGACTAGTTCTGTTTGCCAGCAATTATCTTAGTTTAATTCAGTTATTCAGTGCCTTTAGATATTCAGCGTGTACAGTTAATTTAGTTCCTTTATCAGTTATGTGATATGCCTATTACTATATATGTTCTTTCAGCAAATTAAATATATGTATAAATGTATATGCATTGCTTGCAATACTTGCTATTTGAGTGGTACCGAGGTACCCACCACTGATTTGACAACTCACCCCTCTGTCAAACCATTTTCAAATTCGACTAAGGCTAGTAAGGACGGTCCCCTCATTCAGTAAAGCAAGGATTCTAGATATCTGTGGTAAGCTCCCATTCACAGTAGTGACTACCGAGTAGATCAGTATGCTCCAGACACTTAGGGCAAGGTCCATTATAGTTTTATGAATTTCAATTCATACATTATTACTATTTTGTAACTTATTTATATCTCAGTTCAGTATATGTAAATAGTTACCAGTTATTAATTTATGAATTAACCAGTATTTATTTATCATTTGCATTTATTACATGTTTTAGTAATGTCACGTTAGTGCTTTCGTAGGGCAATAGCTCTACGTGCGGTCACGTCCTAAGTTGGGGCGTGACAAAATCACTTTTATCTCTCCTCCTCCTCCTCTTTCTCTTCCTGCCCACCCCTTCCCTTTCCCAAAATGCCAGTACCACATCCCCCTTCAACACCACCTGTGTTCACCACCATGGGAGGCGGCCCTCGCCCCTCCTTCGGTTCCAGCAACTAGTGTCGCAATGTCCTTCAGGCCCTCTACCTCCTCCAAGCGGACTACCTCCGTCGCACCTCCAACTTTGTCCCCCCGCCTTACACCTCGAACTCCCACTGGTCCACCTTCCAGTCCTTCAAAAATCACTACGAATCGTCCTTCAACGTCTTCTCCACCTGCGGCCTCCAATCGTCGTGGATTTCCCAGGGCTGCATGAACATCACCACCCCCTCCTAGTTCCTCTCCCAAATCCCCTCCGCCCTCTGCACCACTAGCCTCTCCAACGTCCAGTCCTACCTCACCGGCCCCACTGTCGACAATGTCTCTAACTATAAGGCCTACACCTCCATCTACGCTGCCTATCTCTCTGGCCTCACAGACCTTGGTACTGTCAAGTGCCTCTTTGACCTCGACTTCCCCTCTAATGCTTCCACTGGTAAGGGCAAGGTCGTTGCCATCGTCGCTTCTGTTGTCGTCGTGGTTTCGATTGGGGTGGCGGCTGGGTTTTGGGGTTAGTTGAGATGGAAGAGGAATAAGAAGAATTGCAAGTTTTCAGTGGGAAAAGGGGAGATGTGGTTGGAGTCTGGATTAGATTCGATGAGTCCATAGCATGACCTTGATTAGGTTTTCGTTCGAGGAAATCTGGAAGACAACGAGGAATTTCTCCAAGGATAACATAATTGGGAGTGGCGGGTACGAAACGTTTACAAGGGTTTGCTGAATGACGACCCTCAGGTTACGCTCAAGAGGTTCAAGAACTGCTCCGTCACTGGCGATGCCAACTTCACCCAATAGGTTGAGGTCATCGCCAGCGTTAGGCATGTGAATCTTGTTGCTAAGGGAGACGAACAGAGAGGAAGGAGGAGAGGGAGGAGAAAAAATGGTGATTTGGTAATTTGGACTATTGCATTGAGGGTTTTATTTGCAAAACTGAAGTTTCAATGGGTTATTATTGCAATTATTACTAAATGCAATAAACAAGAAAATGTGTGACTGTTATTAGGGGTGAGAATAGGCCAGATCTGTTTCAATAAAAAGGTCAGGCCTGTCAGGCCGACTTGTTTACTCACAAAAGTTCATATAGGTTTACTAAAAAAAAATAAACTTATTTTACATTTAGTGAGACTCAAACCCAATATCTCTACCATTCAAAATAATGGCTTATCCACTAGACTAACATTACTTTGTGTAATATTTAATGCAATCATATTTATTAATATAATTGTATTGTTTAATTTTTCTTTTTAGAAAAAACCATAATCTAAAGAGTCCCTAGGACTCTTCCACACTCACACTCTCATCTCATCTGAATAATGTGAGAGAGCTTTGCTGGCATTTTCCTTTTTGTCTATCACTGATATATGACATTTATAGATGGAGTATCATGAGATGAGCCCAAACAAGTAGGGTCTCATGGTAATCTTCACCCCCAAATCCAACGCTCCAAGGTTCTTCCCCACAATTAGGACTGTCAAAAGAGTCCGGCCCTTTTACCCGGTTATATGGACAGGCTTTACATGCAAAAAATAGGCTCGAAAAAATTGGCTCAGCCTGTTTAGTCCCAGCCCGCGGGCTAGCCCGTGAGCCCGTGATTTTTTTAATAAAAAAATCAATTTTTTAAAAGTTTCATTTTGGACTCTAAATTTTATTTTGGAGTTTAAGAGTTTACTTATAATTGAGCATGTTTAACTATTTGTTATGCTTAACTACTTAATTATATTTATATTGTTATACAGTTGAAGTGCTATGACATAGATATTGATAAATTTTGCATTCTATTCTTTCAATGAGTGTCTACGCCCTACAAGTTGATATATACTTTCAAACCTTGTTTGTTATTAATTAATCTACGAGAAAGAATTCCAATTGTGTTTTTGATCAATAGCATAACAGTACTCACATCAATGTTATATGCCGTCATTTAATTAATGAAAGTTGTATTAATTCACGAATCGATTTCAAATAGCATTTGAAAGCATTTGATATCTTTCAAGCAAGATAGTTGAAGGAACAAAAAAGATAATATAATATTGCAATCAACCATTTAAACTATTTCTTTCTAATTAATTAATAGATAGGCAACAAAAAATAGTTAAAAATGACCACGCATACTTATTCACAACTTTGTATTTAAATCATAAAAAATAAACTAAAATTTTAATTTTTTTTAAAAAATAAACGGGCTAGCAGGTTGACCCGTTTAGGCATACGAACTGACCATTAACGAGTCAGATCCTAAAAATATACATAATTTTGGCTCAACCCGTTTGACACCCCTACTCACAGTGTTCATAAACCGTGTCAGAAGATAGGCTCTCCTTGAAACTCACCCTTCAGTGGACAATTTTCCACTATTATCCCACTATTAGCGCATTCCTCTCTCGTCAAGATCCACACACAAAAATAAAGTGTTACAAAAAATATAGTAAGTTTTGCTAAATAGTATAACAAAATGTTGTTAACGCTCTTTAATTAGTAGCCTAACTTAAAGACAACGTATGTTAAGAAATTGTTAATACAAATAACAACACCTTTTTTTTTTTTTAATAATTTAGTAGGTAACAATTTTCAATGTTACAATTATGTTGCATCGAAACTATTTTAATGCTCTATGGCTGCGCAATACTTTTTTACTCTATCTTTTCAAAATATTTGTACAATTTTTGGATTTTTAGTTTTCAAAATACTATATCTATTAATTAATTACGAATATCAATGCAGTATTAATTTTCTAAATAATATTATTAATTTGATTGTGTTTATTAAAGACTTCATGCAATAACAAAGAGTCATAACTAGTACATGTAAAAAAGAAAAGAAAAGAAAAAGATATAGCTACTAGTATCATAGTTACATTAGTAAAATTATGTTTTTTTAGAGGTAATTTTATCTACTTAACATATTTTGTATCATCATACATTAAAATAATAATAATTTTTTTTAATATATGTGTTAAGCCTAATTTAAAAAATATTTTGCGACAAACGGTTAACTTGTTTGAGATATTATTTCAATATGCATATATAATTGTATTTATCAATCAAAAGTGCGTCGTTAAATACTTGTTGCAAAATAGTAGTATTTTCACACATTTTCCAGAAAGTTAGGTGGAAAGGGGTGGAACAATAATATGTTTATGAGGGGTGTTATATTTAAGAAAAAAGAAGAAACTGGCCAATAATTTGTTTTAAAATTTCAAACACAATTAATGACAACAATTAACAAAATATTTTTTATATAGTCATTGTCAAATTGTCAAACTATTTGGAATATGATAATGGTGTTTATATTAGTTGACTCATATAATGTGAATCATATGTACATATATTAATCTGTTCAGAATAATTATTGACAAGAATCTTTAGAGGAATAAAAAGGCTCTTCTATGGTTGTAACTTGATATTGTAAGAAAAGGCACCCCTTTATATGTAAATAAATTAATAAATGACAGAAAGAAAATCATGCAATACAATCTTCATAATGTAAACTAAGAACACAAAAAAAAAAAAATCTTCACTTCAGATGAAAATGTTGGTATACACCAGTGGCATATCATGACTCTGATAAGATGGACATGTGAAGATCAAAAGACATATAACACCACCAGTTCTTTGATATAAAAGATTAAAAGAAGCGTACTTGAGTTACACTTCATTGACAAACATAAACAAATTAATTAATACCAATTTAAGGAATGACCTGCCAACTAATTTACGGACTCATATTATGTTTTTTTATATATAAAATTTTACTTGGATTTAACATTCATCATGTTACATTCCTCACGTCAAAAATGAAAATTAAATTTACATTATTTTAAAATATTAAATATATTTTTTATTATTATATTTTTAGTATGAATACTAAATTTTATATTAATAAAATTTAGACTTAATATAGAGTACATATATTTAAAAAGACTTACAAACTCATTACACTTTAAGATTTTCGTTCAGTGGCATCTAACCCGTCCTTACATCTACTCCAATTTACATTACATTGCCCCCCCCCCATCTATTATTATTATTATTAATTTTTTATTATTATTTATTTTATTGGACTGGCTGTGGTTTTCTTCAAACACTTGTCTTTCAGTTTTTTGTTCCTTTGACCACCGAACGGTTACTTAGACTGTGGAATTGCTTATTAAATTTCATATGTCCCATATGGACTGTATGACCCTAGACCAATTTCCTCCCCTCAACAATATTGAAAGAAAAAACTAAATATAGATTAAATTTAGCCGCAATCTCTTACCACTTGTTTCACACTTTTCCTCATATATAGAACATAGAAATAGAATCGAATCATAATACATATAATAACTATACACTTTTCAGTTCACGCTTGTTTCATTTATTCTTTGAAGCTTTTGGAGACACACACAAAACCATAGCCTTTATTTTTTCCAATTCACATATGGATGATCATGTTCATCAAGAAATTGAAATCCCTCACTATTTCATATGCCCAATTTCCCTCCAAATCATGAAGGATCCTGTGACTGCCATAACAGGAATCACATATGACAGGGAGAGCATTGAGCAATGGCTATTCTCAAACAACAACACAACATGTCCAGTTACCAAAATGCCCCTCCCCAGGGACTCAGACTTGACCCCAAACCACACCCTCCGCCGCTTGACCCAATCATGGTGCACCCAAAATTCATGCTATGGAATTGATAGGATCCCAACCCCTAAGCCACCCCTTAACAAGGGCCATGTCCTAAAGCTCCTCAAGGGCCTTAAGGACAAGGACCCCAATTTGAAGATCAAGAGTTTGAGGCAGTTGGAGCTTCTTGCAACGGAGAACCAGAGGAACAAGAAGTGCTTGCTAGAGGCTGGGGTCCCCAAAGTTATGATCTTTTTCATATTGAGTTGCTATAAAAAGCGTGTGATTGAAAAGGGTATCGAAGAAGCACTTAGTTTGTTGCAATTCGTCAAAATTCCCTCTGAGGAAGTCAAAGTAATTTTAAGCGAGAGCGGTGATCAAGAAGTGTTGGATTCTCTAACATGGGTTTTGGGGTGTGAAGATTTGGAGAATTCTGTTGCCGTAAAATCACATGTTGTTATGGTGATCAAGACCCTGATCCAAAAGGATGATCCCAGTATTCTTGAGAGGCTAAAACCTGAATTCTTTGAGAAAATTGTTAAGGTTTTGAGGAATGGTGTGTTGACACAACAAGGAGTAGGCGCTGCTTTAAAAGTATTGCTAAATGCATGTTCTGTGGGGAGGAACAGGGTCATGATGGTTGAATCCAACGCTGTCTTTGAGCTAATTGAAATTGAGATGATGTTCCCTGAAAAGAGAATCACTGAATTAAATGTTGGAATTTTGTTACACTTGTGTTCATGTGCTAGTGGGAGGGCTCAATTTTTGTGTCACAAGGGTGCAATTGGTGTTTTGACAGAGAGGTTGTTGAAGGCTTCTGTGGTGGTTGATGATAGGGTCATGTTCATTTTTTCGTTGATATGCAAGTTTTCTGCCACGCAGGTTGTGCTTCAGGAGATGCTGGGGGTTGGAACCGTCGCTAAGCTTTGTGTGTTGCTTCAAACGGATCGTGACAAGTATTTGAAAGACAGGGCACTGGAGATTTTGAGGACTCATTCTGAGGTTTGGAGGAACTCTCCTTGTTTTCATGATAAGTCTTCATTTTATGCAAGCTTGCATTAAGTGATTTTATCATAATTTTGCCTTTATCCCCTTATTTTTATTGTCGATTAAGACAAAATTCTTGTAGTCTCTTGGAAGTGCAGGATCATAATGTATTGGTCCCTGTAAAAAAAAAAAAAAATACACATTAGTCTTTAAAATAGTGTTAAGTTTTTAATTTGTTAGTCCTTTTAGAATATTAGTGTGTGTGATTATTTTTGGTTTGTGAAAGTAATATGTTAATGCTGTGTACTTTTTAGGTATACTAGAACACAAGTTTTTTTTTTCTCGTCAATTAAATGTCAATATTTTGAAGAAGCAATTGAAAATAGTTTTCATTTTCGTATTGTAATTCTTTTGAGGAGTATCACTCAAGTGTAATATAGTTTAAATTAGTCGTTCAGATACTTGTTCATTTTATACAGTAGCATCCTTTATAGATATTTGACCTCTGTACATGAATTCAAAAATGCTGTGTGTATATCAGTTTTGATGTCACCACTAATCTGTCTTCTTTTTTCATTTTTATTTCCATCATTTTTTTTTGTTGTTCAAAAGTTTGTATATTTTTATTTAAAAATTTGTGTGTGTGAACACCAAAATTTTCATGTTTTTTATTTTTATCTTATTTTCGTCTTATTTTTTATTTTAACTTATTGAAAAGTTTATGTACGTCAATTCAAAAGCTTATGCATCTGTTTTAAAATATTTGTACATGGCAGCAAATGATTCCACATGCTTAGAGTGTGAATAATAGTATTACAGTTACTTTTCATTATTTAATGCGTCATAAATTTGTTTTGATTTGGTTCAGTATCTAATTTTTTTTTGTAAATATGTATAAAAAAAGTTTGTGCATGTGTGCAAAAGTTTATGCACTCAACATCGTTGTATATACTATACGCAGGCTATACAATGACTATATGGTGACAACATAAATGGTATACCCCTAACATTACTTACATGAATTATATATTATACATTGCATTGAATAATGTGTTTTATATACCGCTGGATCCACCATCTAGGTATCCCATAACGTGACAGTTTTACGCTCGACTCCCATTTCAGTATTTGGGAAAATCGTATATTAATTTATATTAGATTTCAATCATGTTATTTGTGAATTTGTGAAAAAAAAATATGAAAAATTATGTTAGAATTATGGTTATTTCACCGGTGAAGTCGATAAGATGAGCATTAATGAATGAAAAATTATTTTACCCTAGTGGACCGACTCGGATATTTTTGTTAGTATAGAGTATAATAACGATTTAACATTGTATTTGATTTTCTTTTTTTCATGAATGAGATATATTGAAGCAAGTAGGAATAGACTGAAGAGAAATTAAAGGAAAAACGAAACAAATAAGTCAAATTTATTCTTGTTTAAAAGTTAACAAAGAAACAGAAGTAAAAAAAAAATTATTTTATTTGAAAACTAATTTATAAGGAAAACATGAAATATAAATAACTATTTTTAAAGTAAATGAACTTGTTAATATTAAAATAGATTAAAATGTAGCACATTTCATTTCCAAGAGAAAAGTATAATTTAAGCATCTCTCAACAGAGGAAAATATAATTTACTCATATAATTTTTCAATTTGAAAATTTTATGTCTTTCATTATTAAAAATAATTTATTTTAATTTTTGGTCTATTTTAAAATAGTAATCAACTAATTAACTTTAGATATCATTAATTATTTATTTTTTTAATATATTCTTATTAAATAAATTTTTTCTCACACTTATCCAGTATAATAACTCTAATCTCTATTATAAATACGAATAATTAGATAAAATACTATCAATTTTTTTATTTTCACATTGTTTAATATTTTTTTAATACTCATATAAAAAAAAGTTGACTAACTATTTTAAAACTGACAATGTATTTATCTTCTTTCTTTATTTTTAAAGACCTCAAGAAGTATGGTGTGAGCTAAAAGCTCAACGGTCAAGGTTCAATAATTTTATTGGGGTCAACATTCACGAAGATAAAAGTTAAGCTCTTCCATTTAATAACCACTCATACTTTTAAAATAAATAATAACCTCTAATAAAATATAGTATTTTCATTAGTTTGAATCATGAAAACCAATCACGTTGACTCTGATTTTTTTTTTACAATGTTTTATTTATTTATTTATAATTTTGTTTCTTGAAAAGTAAAGACTAAAACCAATCTTCATAAAAAAAGACACTAAAACCAATCATTTTGATCATATAGTTGTATTATAACACTTAATTTTATGAGATTAATTTTTATATATGTGTGTAAAATAATTTTACACTGTCAAGTTAATAAAAATTAAAGAAAATGTTAAATTATTGTAAATAAATGTCCATTATGATATTTACCCACTGTTTTTTTTAGTAGTTCACACTTTTTATCAGTGATATTTACCCACTATGATACATTACTTTTTTTCAATTTCTATTGAATATTAGCAACGCAAAAATTAGTGAATCTAACTCAACCTCAAAAAAATTAGCTCAAGGAAAAAGAGATGTCTCATTTATATAAAAGTTATCTAGGCTCTAATATCATTCTTAAAAATTAAGTGGATCTAACTCAACCCCAAAAATTAACTCATTGGAGGAGGGATGCATCACTATAAAGGCTATTTACACCTTAACTCTAAGCAATAGAAATTATTGGATAAACACAAGTCTAACACATCATCTTTGAGCACACACTCCACTAAATGTTTTTGTTCCACCAAGTAATTCACATTTATGTGAGTGTGCTCAAGAATAAGGTCTCGTGCTTATTTAAGAATTTCTCCTCTAAGTAATGTGAGGCTCTAATAATAACTTTAATGTTATCAACCTATTTATCAACTTACTCACTTCTATGAGTGACAAACATTTTTCTTCTTATCCTGTCCCTAAAATACTAAGTATCATTCATAAAAGTGTATAAGTTAATAACTAATAAGTAAGTTAATAACTAATAAGTAAGTTGATGTGTTACGTCTCACAAACATTACTCTTTACATAATTGTTAACTTGTGTTCTAATTATTTTAAATAATTTGGCACTTTTTTGGGGTCATTAATATAGTTTGGTCCTTAATTTATTTTGGCATGGTGTATAATGATCGTAGAGTCTCGGCCCGTAATTGCCATTGGGTTGAGCAAGCCCAAATATGTGAATGAAGCAAGGTCATCTATTTTTCCCTTCTTTTTGGGTGGATCCCCCTCCTTCCTCCTTTTTTTGTGTTTCCTTCTTGGCATACGAATGGAATAGCCTATTCAATTAGTGAGCCCAATGCAAGTTCATTGGCCGGATCTACTTTTGGTTATCTTGATTTAGTTCTATTTGACAGACCCTATCACTAGAACAAAATAGTTCTCGACTTTTGATCCCACAAAAAGAAAAGTTTGGACTTTGTAATTCGATGCGTAATTTAATATGACACCATAATTACCCCTTAGTCTTTATTTAATGGGCCAGGGTTGGAAAATACATGTGTGAATTTAAGTGCGGAATTTAAAAGAGAAACCAACAAAGTATTGAGTAGCGAAAAAATAATCTCCACCGTATGAGTGAGACTCTACTTTCCGCTAGGAATTTCCCCTACCACTAGGATAGTCTTCCCTTCACCTATTATCCTTCTCTTAACTGACCGCATTCTCACCAGACCCCATATTTCCCTACAACCTTCTCCACCTATACCACTAAGGCACTAACGACCTTCTTCCCCATCCCATCTACCACCCACCATCTCCGTCCCAATTTCTTGCGCACTCGACATTTTAACCCCTGCTTTTCTAGTAACCTACTTTTATCAACACCCTTCTATGTTTAACTTTACCCTATCCTACCCAATCGTTCTTTGTGCTTGGAAGCGGATTTCTTAGACGTTTGGCATGTGAGATGGGGGATCAATTTGGAGGCTATGAATCTATCTATAAAATGATGAATGAGCTACAATGTGATATTCCTCTTGAGGGTGATACCATCCCGCTGGAAGATGTGGAAGGGTAAAAAACACCCATTATGCTCCCAAGCAGCAAAATTTTGGGGGGCAAACCATGGCAAGGAGAGAAGCATTCATTGGTGAAGTTGGAATTGCATTGCCTCAAGTAAAAATGAAGTAAAAAAATGGGATTCAAAGACTTTTACCACATGAACACGACTCTATTAAGCATTGAAGTGCTTGTAAAATCCAAATGCCTTATGGGTGCAGACGCTCAAAGCTCTTTATTACCTGCACCAAAATTAACTTCAAGAAAAGACTAAAAGAGGTAGTTCTTGGTTACGGGCAAGCCTTCTACAGGAAAGAGGCCTTCTAAAAGCCTTAGGAAGATGGGTAGTGAGAGATAGTAAAACCATTCAAGTCTGGAAGGACAATTGGTTGGCCGAAGCTGTAATAACCCATAATTCTAGGTTAAAAGAAAAAGGTAAACTCGTGTGTGCTGCAGCGCCCTAGGCGTGCTGCAGCAACGTAGCTAGACAAGGGCAATGCAGCGACGCCAAATTTGGAGTCCTACATTGGAAGTTGTGCTAAAGGGGGGTCTCCAGCTCTCCCTATATATAGAAAAGTCTCCATGAGTGTTTAGACTTGCTAATAAGAGCTTGAAAGCTTCCACTTTTTAGTGAGACTATTCGCTCCATTTCTTTTTATTCTTTCTCCCTTTAGTTATTTTGTTCGTAGAGAAGCAGTGCCTCCATGTAGGGTGTCAGGAGCTTCCAACGTTAGTACTCCTTAGCAGTCAGTCATTTCCAGGTGAGTGGCTTTCTTCACAATCTAGTTTTAGATCATGTATTATTATTTTTAGAAATTATTTATTTATGCATATTTTATGAAATCTTAGGAGCTGAAACTTAGCATTTTTTTAGGTATTTATGAAGTTAGTTATTATTTAGGAATTTCTCTATTTATGAAAGTAGTCATTTTATGAAGTTATTTATGAACCTATTTTAGAAACTCATGGAAACTATTTTAGAACTACATTATTGCATGTGCTTGAATGATTATGAATAAGTTATGTGATGATATCAAGTTAAGATGTTTATCTTATAATGTTTATGTTGTTTTTAGAAATGTTTTTAAGGAAATTATATTTAGGATAGAACTGTACGTCAGTGACATCCTACCCCTTGGTACTTGTAACGACCCAAAAATTGTTACCGGCACGCAAGGGACTAGTTCCCATAAGGAAGCCTCTTAGGAACACTTTTAAAAAAAACATGCACTTTAACTTTAATTAAAAACAAATAAAACTTTCATTTTTTGAATAAACATAAACTCTTTTACAATGAACATAAATATACACGATAAAATAAGTGATTGGTCCAAAGATTATGCCTGCATACAATTGGAGTACTCTAGACATGACTAGATTACAAAATAAAACTAACATGTCCTATAGGTAGCTTCACCTCAAGGTGAACTGCTGACTCTTGAATTCACTGTTGACAACAAAAAAAAAACTTTAATGAGAAATTAGAATATGAACTCATGCTATGCACAAGAATTATATAATTTGAATATAAAATATATTGATGTAAAAAAATTTGCTTAAATATAAATTTCAACTATATTGTTAAATCAAAAAATTGAAAACTTGCAAAGAATTTGATTTTTTTTATAGTTTATTTTAGCAATACAAATTTTAGAAATATATTTTAAAAATAATTAATTATAATACACAATTAGGAAGGACAATATATCAAGGTAGGAGCAGAGGATAATCCCTGGTCCCGAACACCATAAATGAAAATTCACTCTATCCCCACATAGGTACCCATGTTTTAATACTTTGCATAGACGAATACATATCCACTGATGGAAAATACATCATTAAAAACTTTAATATTTAGTTATGGTCTGATCTAGCTCGATAACCCAACCCGACTTAGCTCAAAGCTTTTTTAGTCAAGTTCGAATTATTAAATTTCACTTGGTAACCTTTCAGGCCGAGTTTGAGCTATGCTTCAAGTTTACCCAACCTAACCTAAAACAATATAATTCTTGAAAAATTATATTCTTGTAAAAATTAGTGATAAATTATTAAACTTTTATACCTCAATTAGTATTCTTTACAAAATATTTTCTTACTTATGAATTTATATAATTTATTTTGAAATATATATTGCAAGATATCTCTTTAATTTAGTTTGCTACATGTGAAATGACTTTACTATGTGTGATGTTCAAACCTTATATATTATCTAATCATAGGGCCAACCCAATTTGAGTTGGTTATTAGTAGGGTCATTATAAGGCTGAGTCCATACGCAAAGAAATGACTCAATCATAAAATCGGGTATGATACACGTTTTGTTCTACCTTACCCATGTATATACTACTAGGATAATTTAAAAAGATCAAAAAGCTTAAAACACTTAAAATGAAAATAATAATTTTTTTTGAATGGCAACAATCCTCAATTCAACAACCAAACCAAGGCTTGGTCTAACGGTAAGGGTAAGTCCACTATAAAGTGACGAATCACAGTTTAAATCTCGACTGAGAGAGTTGTCTAAAGTTAAATTTTAGTACTTGTATAGGATTGTGTCCAATAGAAGGATACCTATGAGAAACTAAAAAAAAAAACCTCAATTTAGTAATTTAAATAACATCTAGCCAATAAAAAATGGGGAATGTAACTAATTAATATATTTTTCTATATAATGGTTAATTAATATGGTTTAAATAATTTTGAATTAAATAGATTTATAAATTAAGTATAGTGTTAGAAATTAATTGTAGAAAAATAAGATTTAAATTAATTTTGTGATATATGCTTAATCTTTATGTTGAATGTTAAGAGTGGGTCCCACCGTATTTGATATTTTAAGTAAAAAGAACTTTTATTCTATGCTTGACACTTGCCAATTTTTATGACATGATGATTTTTGAAGGGAAATTTTTTATCTTAGTTTGACATGTGTCAAGTTCTACTATTGAGGTCATGGCTGTCAAAAATGCGTTTTAAAAAGTAAAATTGCACGTTTTTATACTTTCATGGCACGAAAACATGCTGGATTACACTTAAAAAAACAAATTTAGGTAAAAAAAAAGTAAAAACATATGTTTTTAAAAGTTAAAAACGCAAGTTTCTAGTTAATAACTACGTTTTTTATCAACAAATTAATTTTTGAGTCATTTCTTCATTGGATTTCATATTTGAGCCTATTTATTGTTTGAACCTTTGAGCAATGATATTCATTCCTCACCTGCTAGGGACTAGTTTATGATGATTTAATGATAAATAAAGATTTTGATGATTATAATGAAGATGAAATTGGAGGAGGGGAACAAGATAATATTTTTCCTCTTAATGATAAAGATGGTATAGGACAAGATAAGGATATAAATTATGATAGCAGTGAAACTGAGGATGATGTATTAATGACAAATAATAATTTTTTTAGATGTTTTATTTTAGTATTTGTTTTGTTGTGTAATGTGTATACTAACGAACTCATTAGATGAACATGTTATTTTTTGAAGGGTTAATTATGATTTTAACCCCTCATAAATTATGAATTTTGTGTTTTATCCCTCATAAATTTTTTGTTAGGAAATTGTTTCTCATAAATTCTTTTGTTAGATTTTAGTCCATGTCATCCATTTGGACTGTTAACTGCTGATGTGACTGTTAATTTGGCCACGTGGCAGTCATGTGCCATGCACATGATATATAGTTAATTTAGTTTTTAGTCCCTCATAAATCATGAATTTTGTTTTTTACCCCTCATAAATTTTTCGTTAGGAAATCATATTTCATAAATGTTTTTGTTAGGAAATTCTCTCGTCCCATTTTTTATTAGGTTTTTGTCTTTGTTATCCTCCATTTAGGCTATTAACTACTGACGTGACAATTAACTTGGCTATGAGTAAACATTATTGACCCATTATTCAAATCGACCCACCCAAACCTAACTAGGGTTGAAATAATTTTTTTTTTGTAGAAAGTTCATCTTTCCAGTCCCATCTCACTCTCTCCCTACTCTCATTCTCTCGCCCTAAACCCTAAACCACTATGGCTCTCCCCCACTCACATCCGACTCGCCGCTGACCCTCCTCTTCATCGTTGAGATTGCAAGGACTAAAACCTAACAAAAAAAATTATGAGGGACGATTTCCTAACGAAATCATTTATGAGGGGTTATTTCCTAACAAAAATTTTATAAGGGGTAAAAAACAAAATTCACGATTTATGAAGGCCTAAAAATTGAATTAACATCATGTCATGTGCGTGACGCATAACTACCACGTGGTCAAGTTAACTGTCACGTCAGCAATTAATGGCCCAAATGGACGACATGAACTAAAAAGCTAACAATTTTTTTTTATGAGAGACGATTTCTAAAAAAAATTTATGAGGTGTAAAACACAAAATTTAAAATTTATGAAGGACTAAAAACATAATTAACCTTTTTTTGAATGTTGGTTAGTAGTACTAGTTAGTAACTACTAATGAGTAATGGGTATGACATGTTGGGAGTTTATGATTTTTAGTTATATGAAAATGTTGAGGTAGATTTTATTATTTGAATCATAGTTAGGATTTTATATATTACAACATATAAACTATGTCTGTACAAGTTATAAATTTTTTAAAATAATATTTCTTAATAATACTTAAATCTACATTTTTACGTTCCGTTTTCATGTAACTTAACATTTTTTACTTGAAATCTCATTTTTGACAACCTTAATTGAGACCACTCATCTTTTATATATTAATAGATAGATGCTTGGGAGATCAGTATTAGTATTAGTATTATTTTACAGTTTCTAAGAGTGTAAAAAAAAATTATAATTCAACCATTTGTATCTTTTTTTGGTTTTTCATATTCTCGCCTTATTATTTTTCCCAAAATTTTAGAACCCTTTTCTCAAAACTAATTAAGTTCTGATTTATTAAGTTCTGATTTCTTTCTTTTTGCCCACATTTTTAAGTTCCTTTCTTGTTTAATGTACATTATAATTAAACCCCAAAAAATATATATACTAAAATAGGCATAACATTATTACAAAATTAGGGAATATATATACTGAAATTAGTACTGAGTTTTAAGATCACAATAATAAAATATAGATAAGGGCACCAAAAGTTACATGAAGCCCCCAATACACACGGTCACAAACACAACATAAGCTAGCTCATGAGCTATTTCTTTTGGTTGGCTCATTAATAGCTGAATATGTTGAGCCTGAGTTAGGATTTAAGCTTGTTTATTAAATGAGTCAAGCTTAAATTTTGTTATGTTTGACTCATTAGTTCGTGAAGTGACCCGCTAACCTCCACACAAGTTCTGGAGGGTAGCAAACTCCACACACACATATACATGGAGATTAGCATCTTCCACATTTCTATTTGGTAAATAAAAAATCCAATTTTTGTCTTTCTAAATCAGTTTTAATTCATGGGTAATGTGGTAAATTTGTTTTCTCGCCATTAACAGTAACTTTTGTTTTCTCTCTCACCTCTTCTCTCTCATAGAATCTCACGCGCGCAACTTTTAACTTTTTCCTCACCCGTTTTTCACTTTCTCGCGCGCTCATGTCTCTTTCTTTCCTCTCTCTGTGAAATCAAGTCTTGTCTCAGCAAATGACACAAGACAACCTCATAAAAAACAAAATGCAATGAAAGAAATAATAATAAAACAAATAAAGAACTACACTACCTCAAGGAAAAAAAGGACTAAAAACAAACAAAAATATAGAAAATGATTCATTTCAGTCCTGTTGTTCTGGGCAGGGACCATGGGGTCAATGCCAGAAATGGTTCTCGATGGAAAAAAACCACCGATGATGGCGCACAGGAACCGTCTTGGGCAAAAAATGACCTTGCGCGACAATGACTCATCAAGAAATTAGGGGAAGCATGAAAGGGCTTGTTGTGGTGAGAATCAAAGCGAAAAATTTTTGGATTTTACTTCAAGGGGGAAGCATGGAAGGGCATGGTGTTTTGAGATATAAAAAATTAAGAATAAAGAAAAGGGATTGTGGGAGACATCTTTAACTATTGGTTTTTCTTTTCTAATGGTAGAAAACTAAGTGATCTATGGTTGAACTCTATCTTTTGGGTCCAAGATAAACATATCCGTCCCATGAAAGAAGCAATGTTAGCAGCGATTAAGGAGATAGAGCAGCGTGTGAGAGAATAAAAAGTTAATTTAATAATTAATTTAAATGATATTGAATCACCATCCCTACTATACATCTATTTTAAATTAAAGGGAGTTGATTTTGTGTCCAACTCAAAATGTGGAGAATGTTAACCTCATAGTTTGTGGAAGTTACAACTTCGGTCAATGTACCTATTTAAAATGTTATTTGTTGGGTTTTGACTCTCTTTTTGTGTGGAGAAATACTCAATATATGTAAACTCACTATTCTCACTTAAGCAAGTGGAGAGGGATTTGTTTTGGAGCATGAAAGAGAGCTGAGTTAAGAAAAGAAAACAAGAGAAAAGAGGGAGAAGAGAAGAGAAAGCTTTTTTCGCACAACCATAAGACTGTTATCTTAAATCCGCCGTCACCGCTTCGTTCACCGTTCGATCAAGCTGAAAATTTGTCAGTGGGTTCAGAACATGTGGTGCTTCAGTCTGGACGGTGTGACCGTTGAGAAGTTGCCCGACCAGTGAGTAATTGGCCGCGTACAACAGCAGTGATTATGGGTTTTCTAATTTTTCTTGTTTTCTATTTCATCATTTTTGCCTTGTTTTTTGGCTGATTATTGAGCACGATTTGTGTTGTGATTTGAGACTGTCTTGTACCCTTATTTTGCTCACGTGGAGCTTGATTGACTGGTTTTTACCCGTGGTTTTTACTTCTTACATTGAGAATGTTTTTCATGTTAAAATCTCTGTGTCTCTTTATTTTTGTGTGTTTTTTGTTGTCATTATTTATTATTGCTACTCATAAATTATTGTAAGTTGGAAAAATTATTATCCGCTGCATATTGCTCTACTTAATGCTTGAATTGTCGCTTTATTGAGTTGGAATTTCCCATCGCTATTGACCTTAATTCGATCAATACATAATTTAAGACAGATCGATCAGAGTTCATTCATTCATATTCTATATTGTCAGTATTGGCATTTGACTACGGCCCCTTAATTATCACGCTCAAGTCTGTCCTGGATTCCTCTTCAATTTTTTTTCATCTTTCTCTCTCTCTCTCTCCCTATTATAGTCTTAAATTATGGTAGCTAGCTGCCAGACTCTCTGTCAAGTCATTACACCTTCACAAGAGAAACAAATTTTGAAGGGAAAATTAAGTTCCACAAAGTTGGCTTAATTATGTGAGAAGTGTATTTGAACATCACAATTTTACACCAAATTGATGAGGAGAGATTTGAGGTTATTGTAACATAAATTTAAGGGTTGGTTTAAACTTTTTTTTTTGGTCTAAATTACCATAAATGATAATGCAGCTGGCATAACAATGCAAGTCCCACGTCGAATAATATAAAGTGGAAAAAATAACTTTTTAGTTATAAAAGAAAGGATGTTGTGAGCATAGTAACTTATTATTGAGCTCTATAAGTCAAAAGGTCCACAATGACTATTTGTATTGCTTTTTTAATTTATTACATTAAATTAAATTAAAAATATTAATTTATTAGAAAGTTAAAGTTTTGATGTAATGGTTTGGTGCAAGATGTTTATCGGTTTACATGTTTCTTAGCCAATTTATTTATTATTGAGATTTTGTCGAATTAAATAGTTGCAGAATTACTTGTTAAATTTAGGCAAATTTTAGTTATGTTACTTGCAAAATTTGTTTTAAAAAGTTGTTAATTTTTTTTGTAATATGTACCTGCAAAATTTTCTACAAAAATTACATGCAAAATTTATTACAAAATTTTCATGTAGAATTTATTACAAATTCTATTTATGTAATTTACTGCAAAATCTATCGTCAAATTTTTGTGCGGAATATTTCATGCAAGGATTTAGATCAACCCCGCTCTTTGCTTATGGTATATCCCCGCACTATAGTATTTCATAGGATCGTTGCAAAATATAAAAATAGTCTTAGTAATGGTCTCTTCAACCGCCAACCCTGATTTGTACTAGAAAGATTGTGAAAAAAGCCAATAAATAAATAAGATAAAGTTTGCAAAAATTTGTAGTTAGAACGTTGTAAAAATTACATTTATCTTATAATTTTTTTATGTCACATAAAAATTTCTTTATTTTTTATGAGGTTATAGTTTTATATTATATGTTCTCTCGTACTCTAGTTTTTGGAAAATTCCAAACTCGTTTTCATAATAATTAAGTGTTGTAATTGTACTTTAGCACAAAGCTTTTGGTGGATAGACATTGTTAGGAGTTGAATTAGTATCTTCATATTGCAAACCAAAGAAATCCAAAAAAATATTAAAGGAGATTTCTGTGTGTTAGTGTCAATAAAAAAACTAACACCTTATTTATAACTAGAAGTATGACTCTCTCTGTGTAAAATAAGTTGATGAGTCAAACCTTCTCATTATGACATACTCGTATACAAGGATTCACAACAATAGTCGCCAATGAACAATGATTAACAATAATATAACAAATAATAATAGTGATCACAAATAAATGAGCATAAACAATATACTCTAGTATTTTGACACTTAATTAATCAGAGCTATCATAAAAAGAAAAAGAGTTACAATTTAATTTATATTACTCTGTACAAAATTTTCAACAATTAGTTGATAGTGCAAAATATTTTAAGCTAACCGTCTATTAAAATTAAGCTTAAACAATGTACTACTTTGAATATATCAAGATTAATCTAGCATTTGACTTGTACACAATTCAAAAACCATGCAGACTTTTTCAATTATGTGAACTGCGTTTACTTTAATTTCATATTTCTTGAATATATGAAAATTATGAATCTATAATAAAAGTCATGGCACGTTTTCTGTAATGAATGTGCTACATGACTATCCCCCAAACCCTATAATAATGAATGATTGCGGCGCTTGCAAGTTGCAATTTAATTGCATATAACAACTTGCAAACGGGACACACCAAAAGAGATAACGGTCCTTGTATTCATTCACCTTGATCTTGAAACCTGAAAGTACACGTTGGATTTGTTTATGTATGGCAGCTATTGGCATTGGTTTTGGACTTTTGGTGGCGGCTTTGACATTTTCGTGTGTAACAATAGTGTTTATAACTAATATATGTCTCCAAATCATAAGTTATTACATAGAAACAATTAAATGGATGTTGTTATAGTTAACCCACCTCATCGCTTAAGAATCATTATACTTGAATCGTGGACAATATTGTATAAGTCGAACTTATATTTTATATTAATTTTTTTTGGCTTAGTTTTTCTTTTATCAAAAAGAATGAGTATTATGAATCAAATTCTACATTACTTGATTATAAATAGAGACTCTAAAATGATGTAAAAAATTACCTCTATTAAAAATTTAAGTCGAGTTGTCAATAATTATTTTTCTTAAAAGTTTAATCAAAGGGGTTGGATATAAATAATTGAATGATTTTAAATATCATACATGTTCTCTAACACAAAAAAAAAACTCTTTTGCCTTAAAGTGTGGATAAGGAAGAGGCACACCTAAGACTTTACTTCAATTCTCCCCAATGTAGTTCTCGGTCTCACGAGTAGCATTCATGTTCGGCCCTTGAGGGCCGTCTTCTTAGTCCATAAAAATAATATTTAAAAAGGGAGTCGATAATGATCAAACTCTATATATTTTGGTCATAAAAACTTTTGATATTATATTGAGAACTATTTTTTAAAAAATAATTTTATATATTAACGTGCATAAATGCAATTAAATGATTTTTTTATATTTAACGATTAGCAATTACTACATTATTATATATTTACAAAACAAAAATTACATTATTATCCATATAGAGCGGTGCTAGTGCTGTCATATTCAATTCACATTGACTCAATCTAGGTCACCACGTGATTCACTTCATGCCATGACCGACAATTATGTGTTACATCATCACCACCATCACCAAAGTAATAGGTTTTTTTTTTTTTTTTTCCCTTTTATAACTTTGCTTTTTTCCTTGTCTGTGTCTTTCTAGTTTAATTTGATCATTACTTTTTGTATCACTCGTTTTGTTCATGTTATAATTGCATAAGCCTTTTTCTTCATGGTTGACCCGCTAATTTTAGAAATGTAATATTAAAGGTATAAATATTAAAAAAAAAGTTCGCAGTTTTACCCTATGAGTAGAATTAGAAAAGTTCAAATCATTTACAAATTAAGAATTGGTAATAATTTAGACAGAAACATATTAATTAAAGAAATGTTTTTGCGCATAACCCAAAATTTATCAACTTTTATACAATTCACTCTCTAATATGTATTTGTTCTTTTTTTATTCTTTATTTTTTTTCTTCTCTTCTTTCTCAACCTCCCACAATTTTTTTTAATTTTCATCTTATTATTTATGAATCCAAGAATTTTCATTTTCGTTTTTATCATATTCTTTGTTTTTTTTTTTAATTTTTTAAATGTTTGTGCACGGGTATAGGAAATTTTGTGCATGCTTGTTCAAAAGTTTGTGCATGTGAACACAAAAGTTTTCTTCCGTCTTCGTTTTCGTTTACATTTCCATCATATTTTTTTTACTTCTGATTGTTGAAAAGTTTTTGCACGTTAGTTCAAAAGTTTGTGCATATAAAATGTTTGTGCTTGGTAGAGAGTGAGTCAACATGTTTAAAGTGTGAGTGGGGAGATGGAGAGAGAGTGCAACAGTTACTTTTCGCTATTTAATGCGTCGCAGATCCGATTTGATTTGGTTTCGTATTTGAAAAAGTTTGTGCATATGCAAAAGTTTGTGCACTCTATAGACCATGAGTTGGCAACATTTGGGTTGTACTTTATATTTGGTTAGTATTTTCAATTACCAAATTTAATTTTAATTATAAAACTGCGCGCCACACTATTTTTACTGCTTCTTAGTTTTTTTTTAAAAAAATTGTAAATGAAATAAAACAAAAACTTATTTTCAATAATTTCTTTACAAAATAAAAATAAAGTACCATAAAAACAAAAATCAAATTGTTTATTTTCTTACTCATTTCAGAAGATTATAAATAAATTTAAGTGAAAAGTATAGGTTTTTTTTGGTCAAATGGTGAAAAGTAGTTACAGAATATTTGCACTTTTAAATTCATTTCATATTGGGACTGAGTTGACCTGAGATTACTTGTTGTATGTATTATTTATAATATTTATGTATATACGTTGTACAGCCAAAGAAAACAATTTTTAAATAGATGTGATTATGTTATTTCTTCCCTTCTATTAATTAAAATGTAACAAAAATATGTGTACCATAAATTAATTAATTATATGCGGACACATCGCCACCACCACTCATGTATATTGCTTGTTTTTAATTGAAGAAATGCAATTCTTATCTAAAGAAAAATGTATATTGCTTATCAAAACTAGCAAAAGTCTGGTTTTGCAAGTCAAATTTCATCTGCTTGCTCTTTGTTATCATAATTTTATAATAAAGTTATTTGTTTTATATATATATACACACACAAAATCATCATTCAGTCGTCTAATGTGAACTAATTAAAATGTATTGAAGTTTAGCATTTTATTAAAAAATAACCCCTCCAACTATTTTCAATCTGAAACAATTATATATGGCAATAATCTTGGCTCAGTTGTACCTATAAGGCTACCTATAAAAGTAAACGTTTGTTTTTACAAAACACCTATATATAAAAGTAAACTTAAAAATTAATTAACAAAGCCAGCGTAATTAGAATGACCGTAAAAAAACCTTAATTAGAATGAGTTCATTTAATTATAAAAAGTAAACTTCAATTATTAAAGCCAAATCAATTAGAATGAGTTCATTTAATTGTAAAACTAAACTTAAATTATACTAACTAGTGTGCCTTGACAATCTGTCAAATATAGAATTATTTTTCCTTTTTGAATTGCATGAACATGCATGCATGCTTTTTTATTTATTCTAATATTTATATTTTTTATATTTTTATCAGAGCAATTAAAAGAATATAATTATAGAAGGTGTAGAAATGTTTGTGGAGCATAAATTGGTGGGTCATGGATGTAATTTTTTTGAGCATGATAGAGTTGAAGAGTTATAAATAAAATAATTTTATTATAAACATAAACTAAAAAAATTATTAAATATAATAAGTCTCTAGTGGTTATCTTTTAAATCTTTTTTATTAATAGTTATAAATAGATAAAGCCAACATAATTATCATGAGTTTATTTAATTATAAAAGTAAAATTTAAAGGCAACTTACTTTACGGTCAATCTGTGCTTCTTTTGGGTGCGGTGGTTTATATTTAATTTTCAACGAATCCAAGGAAAAGAGGCCCAAGATTTGTTGTTTATTAACGTAACATTATCCCTTACCCCAATTAATTTATGCATTGCCCCATTGCTTATGCTGTTTCATTTTGTTTACTTTCTCTTAATTTCCTAATTGAACTTCTCTCTTCTATCTCTTAAGATAAAGGCTTCTACCAAAAAATTCTCTTAAGATAAAGGGATTTTCCAACATCCTCAAAATAAAGTTACCAATACTCCACAAAAAAATATATAAAGATAAAATTATACTCCACCCAATTTAAAATATTTGTTAAATCAGATTTAAACGCAAATTAAGAAAAATAATAAACCATCGTGATAATGGTACAAAATAATTTAAGTGGACAAAATCATCTCTACTTAAAATAACACAATTTCACTTATAATGTAATTAATACTAGTTTCTTTGTTGTTACATGTAATCATTAATAAGCACAAATAATTAACTAATGATATTATTGAAAGAAAAAAAAATTAATACAACTTGGATTTTTTTTTTTTCACTTGATACCTAAAATCTGGATAAAAAAATATTTTGACAAGAGGGAGGACTCTCCAATATTTATGTATCATAATACTATTCCATTTTTTTCCCAATTAGTTTAAACATACCATTTTTATTAATATAAAAACTGATAGAAATATTTTTTAAAAACAAAAAATGTGAAAAATAAAAATCAATAATACGTGGTTTGGTCAAAGGAACGGTGACAACTAAGTAAGCATGCATCAAGTGATTTATGCAGCCAGGCATTATAGAGCAAATAGTACAACGTGGAACAGGATTCTCAAGTGAATCTTAGTCTGTTCTTTCTTTTTCCTTTTCTTTTTTTTTTCCCTCTATTTTTAAAAAGGTGCATGAATAATTAAAGTCTCACCATCAAATGTCAACACAACAAAATTGAAAATTCCACTTTTGCTAGCTACTTTCCTTTGCATTGCATCCACAAATTTTTATTTTTTCGATAGTGTGTTGTCGGCCATCAATATTGGAGTCAAACCCCAACGTTATATGGATGAGTTGGACAGGAGAGATTGAGGAACCAACCAAAGTAGTCTAGAGGGAAAAAAATGAGAGTCAAAATCGGGTAATAATCTACAAAGGATTTAATAATTAACCCTACATGCATGTGCTATATTAATGCATTCACCTCCCAGCTACTGTTGTTCGGATTTACTTTCTATGTAAATGCATTCTCTCTCCGTTTTATTTTAACAGTTTTTTTTTTAATTTTTATGATTTTAAAATATTTATTTACTTATAATATTTATATGTAATTATTTTTTTATTCATAATTTTAATTGTAATAAAATATTTATTAATATAATAAATATAAAAAATTAATAATTAATTGCATTAAAAATAAAAATTTATTTATTTTTATATAAGAATACTTTTACTAATTCATATTATTTTATGTGATTTTTTAGACAATTAAAACGAACAGAGGGAATACGAATTTTAAATAGTGTTATTTACTTCTCTTTTTTTTTTTTTTAATGTGGTAGGAAAGAAAAATGAGAGTCAAATTTTGTACTCTCAAAGTTTACGAGATTCACCAAAAATAATCACCATGTTGTAGGCTCAAAAAATAGTCAATTGTTTTTTTATATGGCACATTTTATTTTTCTAAGATTACAATATATCGTTATAAGTTAATTTGGTCTATTTGATTCGTTAATGAAACTAATATTTATTTAATTGCAAAAGCGTTGAAAATTATGCTATATTTTCACAACAAATTACTTTCATCTCGTCATTTTAAAAGTAACTCAATTTACCACTAAAAACCAACATCCTAAATGAGTAGTTTTTTTGTTTTTTGTTTTTTTAATTCTTCCTAAATTATTAGTTTAAATAACCTTTTGTGATTACGACACAAAATGATGTTAATTATATTATATATTATACATAGAGAGAAGTCTTAGATTAAAACTTAACTAGTGCTTAACATTTAAAAACAAAAAGAAGCTACTTTTCAGACCTTATTTTATTTATGGTTGAAATTGAATTTTGGTGACTTGGTAAAGTTGGTCTTTTTTTGAGCCCTTCACCCTTTATGGAAAAGTCAATACTCTCTTTCTACGTGTATTGGAAGGTAGCAAGCAGAGCGCGCGCACACATTATTTTTCCGTGTGTTTGACTTTCACGCAATTTGAAGACATAGGCGCTGTAGATATAAATATTAAGAAGCCTCTCTCTCAAATCTCACAGATCCAACAAGTATTATTCAAAGTCCCCTTTAATCTAGGTTCTCTTCCTGCTGCATATCGATCTAGCATATATACATATATAGAACATGGATCATCATGAGATTGATGTTCCTCCCTTTTATCTTTGCCCGATTTCATTGGACATTATGAAAGATCCGGTGACCGTCTCCACCGGGATCACCTATGACCGCGAGAGCATTGAGCGATGGCTCTTGAAGAACGACACGTGTCCGGTCACCAAGCAACATCTCGGGATCTCATCGGACAGTAACGGCGTCATCACTCCGAATCACACCCTAAGGAGGCTGATCCAGGCCTGGTGCACTGTCAACGCTTCCCATGGCGTCCAGAGGATTCCAACTCCAAAACCGCCGGCCAGCAAGGCTCAAGTATCCAAGCTCATTAGAGAAGCTTCTCTTTCCGCTCAGTTACAAGCTCATTGCCTCGCACGCCTTAGATCTATGGCCTCGGAGAGTGAGACAAACAGGCGATGCATCGAATCTGCAGCCGGCGCCGTTCAGTTCTTAGCATCGATTGTAATGGACGCCACTTCTTCTTCTTCTTCTTTGCATGAACTAGAGGCTAATGATGATGGGTTTGACTTGAGAATCGGTGCTTGCGATGAAGCCTTGAGCATACTTCACACTCTCCATTTATCAGAACCCGGTTTGAAGACCCTATTAGGGTTCAAAGATGGAAACTTTATTGACTCATTGACGAGAGTCATGCAAAAGGGTATCTATGAATCAAGGGCTTATGCGATTTTCTTGCTCAAATCCATGTCTCAAGTGGCAAACCCTAATCAATTTCCAACCCTGAAGAAAGATTTGTTTGTTGAATTGGTACAAGTTCTCAAGGACCAAATCTCACACAAGGCCTCCAAATCAACACTCCAAACCCTAATTCAACTTGTTCCATGGGGAAGAAATAGGATCAAAGCCGTTGAATCCGGTGCTATTCCTGTTTTGGTTGAACTCCTCCTTGATTCAAAGGAAAGGAAGCCATGTGAGATGGTCTTGGTGCTGTTGGAGATTTTGTGTCAATGTGCTGATGGAAGGGCTGAGCTCTTGTGCCATGGGGCAGGTTTGGCAGTTGTGTCAAAGAAGATTCTTAGGGTCTCAACGATGGCCAATGATAGGGCTGTGAGGATATTGCTATCTATTGCAAGGTTCTCAGCAACACCAAGTGTTGTTCAAGAGATGTTGCAAATTGGTGTGGTGGCAAAGCTTTGCTTGGTTCTTCAAGTGGATAGTGGGAACAAGGCTAAGGAGAAAGCAAGGGAGATACTCAAGATCCATGCTAGGGCTTGGAGTAATTCACCTTGTGTGCCTAGCAATTTGCTTCTTGCTTACCCTACAAATTAATTAATTGATGTTGTGAAAAAAAAATGTTATTTAGAGTTTTTGGATTTTTTCCTCTTTTGATTTCAATCATTTTTTTCTTTTTTTTTTGTGCTTTTTTGTTTCTTCTTTGTACATAATTGTTATTTGAAGAGGACAATTGGAAAATAATTATAGGTTATGGGCAGCAACTATTGCCCATAATGGGATTTGAATATTTATTGAGTACTACACACCATATAATGCATGGAATACCGACACAAAAAGATTTTATCATACCCAATTTTGTTTATGAATTTTCATTCTCTTTATTGGCCTTTAACATGTACAAGTGCTTGTAATGGTGCAGACCTATTGCAAGTCTTACTAAAAAAAGATATGTATAATAAACGTATGGGGGAGATTAGATCTTGATATAGTGATACCTTGATTTGGTTATTAGTCTAGACAGAAGTTCAAATCCAGAAGTCCTGGTGAATAAATTTTCAATCAATTGAAAAAATTGAACTGAAATTAGCAAGGATTTTATTGTTTGTATGTGTAATTCCTGTTTACTTATTTATAATTTGAACAATATTGGTTATTAATCATAATATTCCCCACTATAAATAAATAATAGTATTTTTAAAAATTGAAATGTTTATAAGACTTTAAAATCACAAGCTTCCTCACTCGATTAAAATTAGTTAAGTTGTTCAGAATAAAGAGTGATTAATTGACATGCACTAATGTAGAACATGACCAAAATCTATATAGTTAATAATATATAGGTAGTTGAATTATGAGTTTTTGCATTTAACATGAGTTCACATCATGCTAACTCACCGTATTTTATTTATTATTGCATGAGATCTTAATAAAATTGACATCTTATTAAAGTTATATTCATACATGATACTTAATAAAATGTGAATTGACACAATATCTCATATAATATAAGATAAGTAGACTCAGTAACATTTCTCTTTGATTATTTTCCCTCCAATGTAGGACAGGTCCAACTTTATGGCCCCAGCCAACTGGATAAATAAAAACATAGTTGAAACATTAAACAAATTTTATCTGTTTGCTTTAATTGCGGGGTTTTATATTTAATTACAACTTCATCTAAATTTGATGAACTAGTCATTCTGATTCGGCATTTATCATAAGGAAACTATGTACCATTCAAGTAATTGACTTACCTACTACTCCTCCTTTCATGATTCTATATATATAACTTGTTAATTTATCTTATCTTACTGTGCTATGTGATTTATATTTAAAGAAAATGTTTTTCTTAGAAATCATTTGATGTCGCACCACTCTCCTATCACATCAAAGAAGTTGAATTTTGATTTGCCTGAATTTGTCCTCATATATATAGACACATAGATGCGCATGCAAAAGTTAATACAATGATGAGGGTGCAATTAGTGGCATGTAAATAAACAGACTACTTATTTTAAGTGCTATGATCACTTACTCCGTTTAGAATTAATCAATTAATTAGCCTAACTAGTAATAATTATAGAGCCGCTTTATTCCTTTCTTTTAATAGGAAAGAGTCATTATTAGGAATGATTATAAATTGTGATCATTAAGCACTTCAGACTGGTTCATTCTAGAAAGATTGAAACGGTTTATTTACTATAAACTTTCATAAAGAGTGGGTAAGTGTTTTGATTTTCTTTCAATCGTGTAATCTATATGTCGTTTGAGAAAAATAAATTCCATAGTAGTAGCATAAAAGGTTCACACCTAAAGGCATGCATTTTGCTAATTAATTAAGTAATTAACTTCTTCAACTATAAGTGTATGTATATAGTATATGCTAAAAAATGTTTCTTGCACATCTTATGTGTTCCTCAAAATGTAGTTAGATCGTGATTTGCTTGCATTTGAGGATTTGACATTAAGAAAAGAACACACAATATGATCCATTCATGTGCTAGCTAGCTGTACATGATTTGAACCGTTTGGAATTAATCAATCTCATAGCTAATCATATAGCCCCTTTTTATCATTATTTTTATTTTTTTTTAATGTGAAAGGGTCATTATGTTATGAATTAGTGATGGAGTTGTAATATGCATTTCAGACTACTTCAGCAAGAAAAATTGCAAAGATTTGTTCTTTTGAAGCTTTCACGAAGAATTGGTAAGTGTCATTAGGAATGAACGAAAGGATTCGTTTTCTTTTAAAATTGTGATTAGAAAACATGCAAATTCTATAGTAGTAACATGATAACTATGTACATACAAAGTCTTTGACCAACTTGACGGGGATGGGTCGGCGAGCCCATAAGCTGAGTTTATCAATGTTGATGGGTTAAGTGAGAAATTATACAAATGAATCAGATGTTACATTTTGACCTAAAATTTTAAGACAATGAATTTATAAATCCTCCCATTTATATACACTTTACTTAGTCTATCATTAACTAATGCAAAACTTTTTTATTTCTGTACTCACACTTAAAACCCAACAATTTCTCCATCAAGTGTGAGGACAAACATCAGTGTCTGACTTTCCCTTTCAGCAGAAGCCCATCTGAGTATTCCATGGTGCTAGCAAGAGCCACACATGCTCTTCATTTGTATCGTCATCACTCCACAGAACATGTCATTCGACTTCTATATCACCGAAAAAACTTTCAATATAAGAGATCTTACTCACTATTCTTTCAATACAAGAGATCTCACTCACTATTCTTCTAATACTTCACCAAACCGATCATGGAAGCAATTTAATGTTTACTGATATAAACTTTGAGAGTATGTTATATATGCATTAATTCAATTTATATAAGAATTGATGTCACATACGCCTCAAAAGAATGGAATGAAAAGAACACTTGATCGATCAAGAAACCGTGCGGGCCCATATTAATGACAAAAGTTCTTCCAAACCAATCATCCTCACGAATTTGTCAAACATTAACAATACTACTATATATTTATATATAATAAAAAATAATGAATTGTTTATGTATATGGAAATGATCAACAGCTTGAAGTGTTGCACATGGTAATGCCTCTTAAGTTTTGCCGTCCACGACCAACTTACGGCTTGAACAAAGCGTTTGAGATGAGCACAATATAATATATATTTCTAAAAGTACTCATAAGAAAATGATATATGCAAGAAGTAGTTCAACATCGATCGACGATGGTCCAACGTCAGCCGCAATGGTTCATCGTTGGTTGGCGATGGTCTGGTGTAGACTGCGATGGTGGTTTGGCCTCAGCCATCGGTGGCCTGGTGATGATGATATGGTTGTCAAGGGTTTTGAGGTAATTTAGTCTTTTCATATTTTAAAACATTTCATTCTCGTGAGAATCTAACATATCATGGGAGAGATGAGAATGAAAATAAGACAACTTTCATTCTTGTGAATGCAGATACTTAAAATACTTTTCTAAACCTTGAATCAAACATGAAAATATTACCTTTTTAATAACCAATTATGTTTTTCTAAAATCTTGAATCAAGCATGAGAATATTACATGTTAATTATATTTTTTTAAACTTTCACAAATGTGAAAAGATTCTGTAAAACACACGTGCCTGAATGATTTTGATGATATAATAACATTATGTTAAGCACACAAAATTCTCACGGTTAATTTCATTAATTTATAGTTCAGTATATGTAGTCATTAAGTACAATTGAATTAAAAAAAACATTTTAAAAAAATAACAATTATTCTTAAACAGATGAAGTACGTGAATTTTTTTTTTTAATGAAAGTTCACAAAATTCTAATTTTTTAACTAATCTAATTTGAACTGAATCAATGTACCAAACGTAAAGCTCTTTTGACGCCACTTTTTCTTTTCTTTCTATTTACATTATCAAAACATAGGCATGATATGCTTTGTCTAAGATTAGATATTTCAATTTAACTAACTATTTAGGGTTAGCGCACATGAAATAAGGAAAAAATAAATGTTCAATGATACATTGAACAGTATAATATTGTTTTTGCTAGAACTTCATGTAATCACTAATATAAAAAGTATTATATTTTTTTCTACAATATTTGGATTCCGCATTAATCCAACTCAAGATAGTGTAGTTTCTTCTCTCAACATAAATTTTTTTTTTTTGGTAGACTTCTCTCAACATAAATTTTGTCCTCTCTAGATCTCAAACTAGAGATCCTTTAAAAAGGAGATAAGTTATCTACCATTTGACTAATTTTGTGTTATAAAATCCTAAATCGTCAAAAACGGCTCAATTAAATTGAAGTTTGGAGTATATGATTATCGTTTGTAGATACTATATGATTATTATTTAAAAAGAGATACAAAATTGTTTCGTATATGATCCATCAAAAGATGGGATTTTTTATAATCAAAATCATGTAATTTCAAATTATACTTTTGTATCAATACTCGAGGTCGATCGGGGGAACCAGTTTCTTGGATCATGGACTTTTTTCTGGGATCATGTGTTGTACAATAATTAATGTGCAAGTCCCTAGTCTCAGTTTTGTCCAAACTTCCAAACTTTGTATATATTTCATTCCCTACCACAGAAAGAAAAAAAAAAAGAAAAAAAAAGAGAGGAAACTTAGTGGTAGCCATAGAGCCACACAATTTCGCTACAAAATGTGTGGTTCATGAATTTAACTCTTCATTTAGTGTGGAAGGTCAAATATGTACATGAACATAGTATGAATAGCATGAAATTTTTGACCCAATTAAAGACACAAAGAAACACCAACATCAACTTGGGTTGTTAATTATTTATAATTGATTTACTTTAATATATTCAGAGGGTTATTAATTGAGAGTCGCCGGTTGATTGTGAACATCATTAATTAGTAGTATTAGTAACACCCTTTATATGCTGACCCTTATACTTGTCAAAAAGGCTTCTGGTAATGCAACACAAAATTAATTAAATTTTCATAATTCAAAATGAAACTACGTTAATGGACAACCAAGTAGTGAGTCTATATGTTCCAAAAAAAAAAAAACCCAAAGTAACGAGTCCATGATGGTAGTATTATATACTTTAAAGTTTGGTAATGTTTTCTAACAAGGTTCAAGAAAAGGACCCAATTGGAAGATATTTCTACAACTTTCTACAAACTCATTCAATGTATAAAACAAAATTGGGAGAATAGTCTTATAAAGGGATGACTGTTAAGGAACCACTTGAAATGGGTGGCTAATACTACATGTAAAAGTTCCCAAAAATTTCATTATATTAATATATAATATGTATAACAAATGACGTGGCTATTGTTGTACCATTCAACAATAGAAAGTCTAGGGTAAGTAAATTAATGAAGTATCACAAATAATGTAAATTAAACAAGAGTTTCCTTACTTTTGTAATTATAATATGGAAATTTGCCACATCATCATCTAGGATGGGAATTGAAGATACTCTTGAAACTTGTAGCTAGCATTATATATTAGTGGAAGTATATCTCTACAATTATCACAGAATGAATCCCTTGCAGGCTCTTAATTGTGATTTGTTTATAGATGATAATTTTTTTTTCATTTTAATTGTCTATTTTTTTTACTTTTAAGGGTTTTAAAATATTTTTCTATTTATAATATTTAGATATAATTATTTTTTTATTCATATCCCTAATTATAGTGAAACATTTATTAGTATATATAATGGATGTAAAGAGAATAATAATTGTATTAAAAGTAGAATTTTATTTTTTATATAAGAATAATTTTGTCAATTTATACAATTTAATGTGTTTACCAAGTTTTTTTTACCTTAGTATGTATAGTGTCTGATTTTAGACATTTAAAACATAACGGAGGGAGTAAGATTTTGCTCAGAAGTGATCTTAATACACTTGTTAAAGAGTCAAAAATATATTTTTTTAAAGCTTTTAATACATATAGTGCGTTGTAATGTCAAAAATTCTATTTTTTCAATGAAATCTTTCCTCTTCTCTTAGATTAGCAAAACCCTAGCTAATAATAATTGCACAAAGTTGAAGTTTATTGATGCAATGTCACTAAATGCAAGCGATGAACCAAATAAGAGTGTTGACTTAGTAGTAGAAACACATTACAACCTTAAGAGGAGGATCTCAGTTCGATTCCTAGAAAAAGCACAAGCTGGGAGAGAGAGGTATGGATAGCTACAAGTGTTTAAAGCCAAGGAATTGTTTGTGGTATAAGATGAAGAGTAATATGCCTATTAAAGCAACACAGATTTCTGAATATCTTTGTAACTTAATTACATGTTCAAGATAACAATGAATGTTTGCACCAATCCAACATCAAGAGAAGAAAATAATGGAGTTTAATTATCACTTATCATAATAGTGTTACTATAACTCAAAGGCTGTATTTGTTTACAACTTCAAATTATATATATAGTTTAAAAAAAACTATATAAGAAAGTTAAAAAAAGGAAACAATTCATGTAGAGAATCATACGTTTGCAAAAATCAAGGCCTTGAAAAAGAAGAATCCCTTGGCAAATCAAAGGGGCTCCAATTACCAATTAACAAGTCAGCATCATCATGAGCTTCATTAGGTCCAAAAAATGGTGGCTGATGAGTAGCTTGAAATTCATGAGGATTAGTGGACCACATCAAATGATCATCATGTGTGGCTGCTTGATCTTCATGATCACCTGGCAATGGTGGCAACTCAAAATTGATACCATCATTATGATGATGGCTACTACTACATTGCTGAATTCCAATAATACCCTTTTGATGCATCTCCATAGAATTGAATCCACTTAAGCACATTTGATTATTAGCAACAAGACCAAATTCTTCATGCAATAAATTAGTACTTGGTCCACCACCTTCTATATTGGATAAATCAAAAACTTGTTGCAATTGATCCGAATTTTTATTCTCAATAACCCCATCACCTGAATTTGGCTTTTGATTGAGAAAATTGGCATAGACTAGAGCAAGATCAATGTTTGGTCCATCAGCCACCACTGAAGAAGAGCTAGAAGGTGAAGACCTAGTCCTTGTTTGACCAATTGAGTTATTTGTTGTTGAATTCTTGAAATTGAGGCCTTCATGAATTGATTGCCTTAAATTCTTGTTTGATCTTCTATTCTTGCGGCATCCACCCCCAACTGGGACATTCCTAAGGGACCCACCTTTGGTCCAATACCTCCTACATCCTTTGCAAAAGTACCTTGGTTGGGTTAAGCTGTAGTTGTTGTAGTAGCAAAACTTGGTGTTGGAGGAACCACACCTAGGGCAATTTGGTGATAACTCACAGTTAGGCTTCCACACACTACTACTCTCCATCACCTCCAATAATAGACTCTATATTGCCTTGCATTTGTGGTTGATCATAAAGAATATAGTCCCTCTCTCTATGTTTACTATTGTGTGTGAGAGAGGGGGGGGGGAGGGAGAGAGAGAAAGAAAGGGAAATTTTAAGAGAAAAATGATAAAACTTGAGATGTATATGTAGTGTGTGTGAAGCTTGAGCTCCCCAATGCACATTGAGTGTAGGGGTTGTAAGTGAATTTGTTTTATTGCAATGCACATGAGATCATGGATATGCTCTTAGAAATGAGAGATTTTAGGTGCTATTGAGATGATAAAACTATCTTCTTCCATTTTAGTATCAAATAATAATAGTAGGAAGTAATTAAAAATTAGGGTTTTGCTTAGACCCTGATTAAGGAGTCAAGAATATTCAATGCTTGAAAACAATGAAATCTAAAAATTAGAATTTTGCTTAAACCCCGAATAAGTAATCAAGAATATTCAATGCATTAAATGGCCAGGTTAGCGTGGTTGATTAGTGGATGAATTAGAGGAATAACGAAAGACTAATATG
The DNA here is from genome assembly GCA_003254905.1 of Nissolia schottii. Lineage (NCBI taxonomy): Eukaryota > Viridiplantae > Streptophyta > Magnoliopsida > Fabales > Fabaceae > Nissolia > Nissolia schottii. The sequence continues at coordinate 487,551 of QANU01049023.1, forward strand.
ATTGATGTTTTATAAATAAAGGATCAAATTGAAATTTTTTTAAAAATACATGACCAAATTAAATAAACAGGTACAATTAGAAGACCACGGATATTTTTAGCCTTAAAAAAAACTTATAATCTTGGTTGATTATATAACTAATGTGCTTAGTCTAGTAAAATTCTACAAGTGTTACTATCTCCCACTCATCAAGATTATAAGCACATGTTTAATGTCATGTAGGTACATGATATGAAATTAGAGACATGGAGACAGAAAATTTTTGCTTGAGAAACATAGAATTGAAATTTAGAAAAACATAAATTTTTTATCTCTATCTCTGGCTCTCTATCTTATTTCTAGTATCAAACGCAACCATTGGAGGAGAGAAATTAATCTTATGGCGCTTCAGGAGCGGCTAAAAATGTTGTCATTGGAAATGTGTATGCACTCGTGCACATGAACATGCATCATGCATGGGGGTATATATGTGTCAAGCCCCTTAGGATAATACACTGTGTCGGTGCTTCATCACACATGGCGTGATGGGATTGGTGGAGATGAGGGTGATTGAGGAAGCAAACCCCTCGGTAGCATGATTTCAGGGCTTCTTTCTTTCAACACCAGACAAGAGCCCCTTGATGTGAGAAAAAGGGTAGCATCCCAACATGCACTACCCTCACTCACCACATGCAACTAGAAACTAACATGTTTTGAAGCAATTCAAAGTTTTACATTTTAGTTTAATTTAATTTTTTTACTTATTTTATAGGTGATTGTAATTCCATGTATTTCATGGAATAAATATTCCCTTCTGCTTAATTTTTTAATTTTTTTTAATTTTAAAATTAAAATCACTAAATTTTATCATCATTTCATGTTCTCGTGGTAACTATCCAATTTTGTCAACATTTCTCAATACAGCCATCCAATTTTTGTGAAAGGAAAATTTTACCATCACATTTCAGCAAAGAAAAAAAGAGTTAAATTTTTTTTCAGAATTTTATTATTATATTGAGATGTATAGTTATTGACCATGAAATGAATTAGTGAACTCTATTACTTTATTTCATGCAAACCACACTCAATATATAATTTCTGTCAAAACTTATAGAAAAAAATATATCTTTTATCAAATATTCTTACTAAAATTTTCCACCATGTGGCATTGCTCTTTAACAAAAGATGACTAATGAGGTAAAATGAAATCATTGGCTCTTTACTAGTTCTTTTAATCATTGCTCCAAATCATTGTTTTAGGGCTCCTTGAATCTTTAATACTAATTTGAGTATATTGTTAGAATTTTTGACAAAAATTAAGAATGATATTTAGATGAAATAAAGTGTTGTGATCCATTTATCTAAATCGATACATGTCATATTATTTTTGGTAAATAAATTCGGACATTTTTCTCTTTCCTAGCATTGTCATACTAATTTATCTTTGAAAAATATTAGAGTGCCAATTTTTTTCTCAAATTTAATTGCTAAAAATGATGTGGTGTATATGTTTATTCATAAATGGATAAATGAATCATGCAACGCTATTTTATCTAACAATTATCCTTGTTTTTTTTTGTTATTTTCTAACAAAATTTTTCTAACTATTTAGGTTTACTCATTTTTTTTATAATTGTCTTACATTTTGGTTCTTTCAAGTTCTTTTGCTTTGACTTCTAATTATGCGAAGTACATTGCTTTTGTGGTTAAGTTGATATTTATTAAAGATGAATATATATATANTATATATATGCTTCCTACAGTTTCATTCATCTAAACTCAATTTTTATGTTCAAGAATTCAACTTCAACTTATTTTCATCTCCATTGGCTACTAATGCATGTTAATTATTCATCCAAAGATGACAAGGTAAACTTGTTTTTCTCCAAAGAAGCAAAATTGCTACTTATGCTCTCCACTTCTCAAAGTAAGTCTGTCTCTTGTGCAATAAAGAGGCACATGTAAGCATGCATTTTCTGAAGAAAGAATGTCTCTTTCAGGATCATAACAACAAACTTTACGTTGACTCTTATTTCTTGGATCATGGGCTTCTTGGATCTTGTAACTATAAGATTTTCATCAATATTGTTAATTCACACACACACACACATATAATATTACAGAAAAAGCAAACTGTAGAAAACGTCTAAAATTAGACGATATTACACACAACTCTTGATTTGCAGGAATATGAATAATAATATTATAAACTTTTCATCAAAAACCTTACACATGACACAATATCATTCATTAAGACCTCTTTTATAATTGTAAATATGTATATATTGTAAAAACCAACGAATGATATGTCATTTGTAGAGTTCATGATGAACCAAAATCTATAGTATCTACTCAAAATATATCCTAACTTCACTTGATGTTTAGATGATATATATTACATTTTTTATCTTTATATTTTTAAGAACGAGACACCAATAACATCGACATAACACTGGATACTCTTCTAGGAGTTGGTGTAGAAATGATAAATTAAGAAGGTATATATCACATAATTTCAAAAGGACGTCATTGTAATTTACACTAGGTTCAAATATGAAAATGCTAGGGTAGAAATTTTCATCAGAATTTACTTGCAACATCATGTGACATAGTTATTGATCTTTAAATGAATAAATAGGTTGTACTACATCATTACATCCAATAACCCTCAAAGTTTTTGTTAAAAATTTTGACTAATTTTTTGAATAACACTGCCCAATTAGAATATTTTTGCCAAAATCCCTGGCAAAAATCATAGGATGATTTAATAGAATGAAATAATGTAACTCACTCATCGAACTAAGGCAAGTATATTATATTATTCCAGTAACGGTTAATGATGAAATTCAATTTATTTATTTACCACCCTTCTCAAGTCCATTTATTTAGGGTATATGTAGATATACACCTATATACACGCAAACGGGATGTATGAATGAATAACTTGCTTAAATATAGTCAAGCATCTTAGTGTTGACATAATTATCATGCACCCAAATACCTATACAACTAATAACAATCTTCATACCACTTTCAACAACATAAACCAGTTAGTGTGAATGTGGGTGGAAGTTATTAAAAGTTAAGTTGGAGCAACAAAACACCTTAATGGGCATGAAGATGTGCATAGAAGCCTTAACTTCATTTTACAAGGACCACGAATTAAAATCTTCTAAAAGGAAGGTCATTGTAAAGTGAAAAAACGACAGAGTATCCACATTGAGTCAATATTGTATTATGGAAGCAAATCCCACTATTAATTCACTAGTGATAACTCCTCACCTTCTCACTTTATATCCCCAATTTAGATGATCCAAATTTTTAAATACGACGTTTTGGCGCAATCGGTCCCTTGGATTATATTTTCAAACAAGAAAAAAGGAAATACCTGTACGAACACAGGCTAAGAAAATTTTAATATATATATAAAAAAAAATTTAAAAAAAAAAAAACAACCTAATGCACCTGTACAATAAAAGTACAACAGCAACATGATTGTGACCAACAAGTTGATAACACATCTAAAAAGTGCATATTAACAAAATTTCACTGGCCGAGGCACATAACATTAGCCACAACCCATCATATGGATAATCAATGATTAACATTTACAGGGAAGAATTATGCAAGAGATCATGGTTCTACTGTTCTACACCGCCATCATGCTGCTACAGCTGGCCCAACCTTTCCTGCATAATATAAAACAATTTGAATCCAAGTTTCAAAGCAGCAGCAGCATGAAGGAAATACTGGTAAAAAGATTTTAGACCATGGCATCTTCTATGAAGAATTTATTTATATAGCGTAAAGAGATGCCAGATCATCTTGATCAATATTAGAAGGGCGACTCAATGCACGAGGCTCACACCAAGCACAGTATGGGAAGGAAAAATGTATGCAGCCTTATCCCAACAAGCGGAGAGGCTGTCTCTAGGATTTGAACCCGTGATTTCCAGGTTATAAGGGAGCAACCTTACCATTGTGGCGTTAAAAGAAAGGCTAGAAAATAAGACAAATGGGAGGAGGAAAAAGGACTTACAGGGTAACAATAAGTTCTAAAGAAGCAAAAAGTTATATACATAACCAACAGACAGGAAAATTTATCTCATATCAAAGACATGCACAACCACATTAATAATAACCAATACAAAGAAAATGTGTCTGGACATGATGTATTAGACACAGAATTATAAACAATTCCGCTAGCCTCTCTTAATATTATGCCTTTGAAATAAATACAAATATTACCTGAAGCATCTGCATCAATTTTGGATGCTGCTCCAAGAGCTGGCAAAGTTTGTCCCTGTCTCTCAATAAAGACTGCCAAGTAAGAAGAGAAGAGTTAGATGACAAGACTAATCAAATTTGTTTATCAGCCTTTTAAATAGAAAGTTATGCATGGCATACAGCTAAAAACAAAGATTATGCATCGCAAAAATACCTGAATTGCCTCAGGAGATTTGAAATACTCATGTAATGACATTCCTGGATCAGATTGCTGCTCCCCAGGTTGTTGAGTAGATTCAGCTTGCTGCTGCTGCTGCTTCTGTGCATGTGAAAACTCTTGCTGTTGTGTTTGAAAATATTGAGACTGCTGCAGCATCTGTAATTGATGTACTTGAGCACTAGTTTGTGCAGCCATCCCTTGCTCCAACTGCTGTAAAGCTTGGATGGGTGGCCTATGGAGCTGAGGCGGTTGTGGAGGCCGTGGAAGCTGGGGAGGCTGCAGCGGCTGCAATTGAGTAACAGAGTGCATTGACTGAAAGGAACCTTGGGGAATGGGGACGCCTTGCAAGGTGCTAGGCAGGTTCTCACTCTGTTGCTGATTTGGGGAATTACCATACAGATTTGATGGCATGGGAGGCGGCCTAATGAACCCCAAAGGCAGCATCGAGGGATTTAGGGGATAGGCCGACAATCTGGCTTGAGAAAGTTCAGTGGTCCCGGTACTAGTCTGATTATACGGAGAAGGTTGGGAGGTTTTACCAGATGGTAGATTATATGGACTAGATGCAAAAGGAGGTGGGGTAGGAGGAAGTGGGGGAGCAAGTCGATTTGGTCCTCGGGGAGAAGAAACAGAACTCCTGGAATACTTCGAATCTGGCATGGGAACAGAAGATGCCGATGGCATTGCAGATGAACCATTGTTAAATGGAGATGAATAGTCTGACTGAACCTGCAAAGAAGAATTATAAAATTAACTGGTGCACACCAAGAAAGAGAAATAAGGAAAGAAGAACAGGAAAGTTCAAATGATTGAAGCAGCAACATGAGGAGGACAAATTAACATGGACAAGGATGCAAAGTTCCTCACTTGGAATGGCACCAGACGCTGTGCGCCTGCTGGAGAATTAACAAATGGGGATGACTGGCCAGGAACTGAGTCTGTAGCATGTGTTATTACGGGCGAGACTGATGGTGGAGGGGGCATCGGTGGTAAAGGAGGTTGGTTAGGCAAAAACCTCTGGTCATACAGTCCTTGAGAACCTGAAGCATTACCACCATGTTGCGGGCTGTTCTTCATAAAGAAATTCTGAGAACCCATCCTTGAATCTACTGGTAATTGCATAGATGGTGTGGGTGAGTTATTATAAAGAGACATTGGAAACCCTGAACTATTAGCCACAGCAGAATCATATCCGCCGGAGGCCTTAGCAGGGACAACATTCTTCGAGTCATCAGACTGCTCAGCATACTTCCTGTCTGAAGAAACACTAGATTCACGGGTTAATGACATATCAGGACGTGAACCAGACATCTTCGAAGAAAATTCACTTTGGCCGTTTTCATCAATGTTAGATCCTAATGGAGTACCCATATGAGAAAATTGACTACTATCAACAACATCACTTTCGGTCTCTTCGACAATTGAGTGAGGAGAACTCTGTTCAACAATAACTGGGGCAGGCTGCTGTAGGTTATCATCTGGCTGAGGGAAGGGCAACTTGTCATCAGAGTCGGATTCCTCTCCATCAAAAACTATATCAATTCCTTGAAGATCATCATCAAGATCGGTTTTTAATTGTTTGGATTTGTTTAACTTCTCCCCATCCGCAGGCTTAATGGGAGAAGCATTTTTGAGATGTCCTATAGCCTCTCCCACGACTGTTGCTGAAGGGTTCTGGCGTTCCCTTTGTCTTGCCATAAATTCATCTACATGAATTGATGGAGGCCTCCCACCAGTTGACCCTGATCGTGGCACAGCTATTACATTAGTAACCCCATCAACATTTCTCTCTCTTGCAACGTAGTCATCCACGTGCATAGATGGGGGTCTGCTGGTATTTGGCTTGCGCTGTCGGAAGGCATCCCTACGTGTAGGACCCGAAGAAACAGTAGACGGTGCTATACCCCGCGAAAAAGTACTTTGAGAAGAGAGGTCAGCCTGGAAACTTTCTCCCCTAGCACGCCTTGCTGGTCCGTCCATTGATGACAACTTCCTTTTGGCAGCAAGATTGGTCTGAGTTAATCTATCAGGTATTGTTTCTGGACATTCCCAAAGAAATTTGTCCCCAAGTCCTCCAAGGTAAAGATGATCATCAATCTTTTCAACACTGTTTTCAAGCATTTGGTGCGTCTTCGTAAAAATCAAAGCATCATTTTGAGGTAAAACATCTTCATCCACCTCCACGGAACTGACAGGCCTTTGCAATACCAAGGACAACAACTTAACCGTCTCAGAAACCTATACATCACAGATGAGCAACAGCAGTTCAATCAATATAATCCAGTTGAAAAACTACGAAAGAGGAAGAAGGTAAGGTCAGCTTCAAACCTGATACAACGGAATTTGCAAGTGAGATGTAACCAAACAGTCATCAATAGTAGTCTTTGATCTTAATAAAGCACTAAATTCCAGTATGTAATTGATATTTTCTTCAGGAAAGCCAACTGATCTTTTCGTGTCATCAGAAAGCCCGAAGAGGTACTTCAACGCGGCAACTCTCTCAGAATTCAAACTAATCAACAAAGAAACTATAGTTAACCATGCTAGATTATCCCACAGAGCAATAGAAGGAAAAACAACAGAAAAACACACACACACACACACACACACACACAGAGTCTTCCTTTTTAATGTTAAGAGACTTGGTAATATCAAGAGACCAAAAAAGACTCAGTTAGAATGGGACATGCCATTAACTGAAACAAGAACGAATGATATAGGTTCAGAGGCCAACTAAGGGTTTATCTGCCGAGTTCTGACATTATTGAGAGTTCAAAATTGTCGTCCTTACATTGTGAAGTCACATGGCAAACATACATTTTCTTTTATTGTTGAAAAGCAGTGATTCTGGCTTGAGCCATGTTACAAGGCATGCCAATCTCTCTGCATATCTACTGAAGAGAAACCTCTAAATAAACCACTTGCAGAACACGACAAAATGATTACAAATATAAACTTATCCCAAATGTTGTCCAAGTATTTATATTTTCAATAATTAAAGCTTGTAATTATCAAAATATACCCAGTTCTAAACCCTCGCCTCCCACCCCTAAAAAAAGAAAAGAAACAAAGCTTTCAATTACTACCTAAGTTTAACTTCTAATTAAAAACCAAACAATGACAATTGTCTCCTGCAAACCATCACATCGACTTTCTTCAAAGAAACAGGAAATAAGGGTGAAACAACTATATTTTAATTATTTCAACTGCTACATTCTAAAATTACATGAAGTTCAATCTAGCGGGCAGAGAAGTAGAAGTAAATGCTTTCTCAAAGCTAATTGTGCAAAATCACAAATAAAGAAACTTGTACAAAAAACTTACCTGTCCCCTTTCATGCAAAACTGACGAGACCCAACAGATAGCACATAAACAGCTTCAACAGCATAAGTTGACAAACCTTCCTTTGTATCAATTGATCTCAACAACTTCATCCAACAGCTTAGTAAAGGAGGGCATTTTTTCCATTCTGCTACACTAGGATCATTATAATTCACATTCCTATCATCTTTGCGAGATTCAAGTTCATGAATATGAGAATGGATGCCAGAAATTAAAGCTCCAATTGCCATTTGACCTTCACTACACGAAGCTAATTCTTTAAAAGCTGTAAGACAAGCCAGTAACTCTTTTCCAACAGGCAGGACCTTCAAACAACAGAACTTAATTAGCATCACGAGAGAAACTAAATGAGGCACTATAGTTTCTAAGTATATAACGAATCGTAAACAAATGAATGTTCAGAGTCATTTCGCACAAAGACAATCACTAAATACATGCAGAAAACAGGCACTCATCACTAACACTGAAACTCTTCACAGATTTTCAAGCATATATGGACAGGATCAGAGAGTCACCTGACAACCCTTTAAAAGATAACGCAAAATCAGAGCACAATCTTCATCCCTCAATTTTCCAAAATTTTTACTGCCAGACAACAAGAGACTTTGTCATTTACCAGTCAACCATGAGTGAAGTTCAAACAAGAAAATACAGAACTCACACATCATGTCTTCGGGGGTGATGTCGAGGAGCTTCAGAATGAAAAAGAAGCATGATGAACTTAAATACTGGGAGTGACCAACCAAACAAACTAAAGCTGCACTTTGCAGAATTTCTATTATCTGGAGTCTGCTTTCCATCAGCATCAACACTAATAAAACATCTCTCCAGTACTTTTGTTAACATCTGAAGAGAACTTTCCCTCAACAATAGGCCCTAAAAATAGAGCAAATGGACCAGTTGTAAATTATGTAAAACTGTTGCAATACCATAATAACAATCCTGATGAAAATAAGAAGCAAAAACAGAGAAAAACAGAACAGAGGGATACTGACCTTGCCAAGTGGATGCTCCAATAGGCTGACAAGAAAATCAAGGAGCCTCAAAACCTGAAAATAACAGAGAAATACCCATCATGACATCAAATTAAGAGAAATACTCATCATAACATCGAAATAGGAGAAATACTAATCATAACATACAAGTAGATGATTTACAAGATCCAAATTCTGGGGCATGCAGAAAGTCAGGAACCTTACCTTAAACGCATCTGTGTCTGATGGGGATGATGGTTCAGAAACATGATGAATAATCGAGGACAACACCGGTCGAATAAGCCTGGATGCATAACCAGAATTTTGGCAAGCAATGCGAATTACAAAAACACGCAGCAGATCTTGAATGACCACTAACGCCTGTCAAGGAAAAAGAATGATGCAGGATAACAAGTGACATAAGTCCACCAACAATCCTCACGACCAATTAGAAGGCAGAAAAGAAAATTGAAGTTTGCCATATTGGCAGGAACTACTTAGTACATACAGAAATGGCATAATGCTGTATAATCTCAGCAATTTCATCAAGGTGTTGTCCCAACTGGCTCTCCAGCTTCCCAAGGTGTACAGATTCCAAATACCAGTTAACATGTACCTCCTTCTGAGGCCCTAATAGGGTTCCAACAGCCAACATTCTTCTTGCACTTAACAAAGGCATTCCACCCGTCCAAAGCCATATATTTTCCTCGGGAAATAAATCACTCTTGCAATAGAAAACAGATAAAGACAGGTGAATTAATCATATAAAGTTCATATAGTTCACAGTTTAAAATAGTAAACTATTAATTTTGAATACCAGAATGAGAAATAAGTTATATAGAATGTAAATAAATAACATCACCAAATGGAATAAGCATACCAAAAGATAGAGCAAACTACATGTTTCTTTTGGACCTAGAGCCAACATTGAAGTAGCCTGAGTGCTGGCAAGAAGTGTGTGAAAAAGACCTGGACTCCATCCATATACCGGCCAGAAAGCAAGGGCAGACACAATAAGATGACAAACAGCTCCATAACCAATAGCATAATCAGGATACGGAGATGACAAGTCTGCAACGCATGCAGCTAACTTGGGGCTGCAACCACCAGAATTTGATCAACTTAAAGAAGATAGTATGATTCTCAAACCGGATGCAATAGAAAGGAAAGTAACAGACACCTTATTTCCCTGTGCAATCGTAGAAGAGCATTCATTAATTTTTTATTCCTGTGCTGCTCCTTTGCTTCCTGCAAATTGAAAACAACCACACTCCATCAAGAACGCTATGACTAAACTGGTGTTGCACAAGGTACTGTCACTCCATCAGATAAAAGGGTGTTATATCAAAATAGCATTCTAAGGAGGATAAAACATAATGGTCAAGTAGAAATAATTAAGGAAATAAAAGAATGTAATACAAGAGGATGTAAAGAGAAGAGACAAGAAATGTATATCAGAGGTCACAGGTCAGCCTCATCCATTTGAGTAACGGAAGGTTATACACAACACATAACAAGTTTCTAACATGTTGAAATTCCATTTCCGGAAAAAACTTCAAATACCAATACTAGTGTTGGGACTGGTGATCAGATATGGAAAATGATGAACAAATTATTAGTATTACAATCAAAGTTTTAAGTAAACTCGTTAAGCCTTAGCAAACTCGAATCGTAAACTTATAAGAGTTTACATATGAGAAAAACACATTACATTATATATATATATAAAATTAATAACTAAGTATAATTAAATATTCTACTTATAAATTCATAATGAACAATGTTAGCTTTATCATAAAACAAATGAAAGAAATATACCTTAGTTCATAGCTTAGTTGTAACGTCATACTTTATTCTTTTTTCATTCTATGTGTATTACTTTGTAGTTCAATAAAACATTACTCAATTATGATAAATATATAAAATTAGCTTAATAAACTCTAAATATTGTTTAGCATAAACAAGTCAACTAAGTATCGAAAAATAGTTGTTGAAAGCTAGTAGATCAAGTGGCATCTCCATCGGTCCTACACCAAGGGGTAAGTTAAAGGAGCAGTGTTCAACTCATCTGGATGACATATAATGTGTCTAACCCAAAAATATATCTATCTTCGAAAAAAAAAAAATAAGTATCCAAAAAAAGTTACCATGTTTGTAAATTTTGGGAAAGAAATCAAGTGTAAATTCTCATAAACTAGCTACTGATTTTTAGAGAGTTCACCAAAACGAGTTTACATGAGAGTTAACTCGTTTTTATGTGGTAGGATCATAAACTCATAAGAGTTTAACTCGAGTATTTAATAACCATAATTGCAATGGGATTCAAGGTTCCAAGAACCTTAGAAAGTAACTACAAGGTACTGGAAGAGTTAGAAATCTCTCCCAAGTCCAAAGACTAATCACAAATGACAAGGACACTCACTAATTCCCTCATTTCCCTTCTTATATCTAGTAACTCTTCTAACTAACCCAATACAACAAACTAATTACGTCATTCTTAATCTTTGGTAATCTTATATAAGAAAAAAGGAAATCACACACATAACTCAAAGAAAACCAAGGCACATACTAAAACGAAAGTTCACCACCAAACAATACAATGCCTTTCTGCCTCAACTTCATTCCAATTCATATTCCAACCAAGACTGAGATAAAACTGCCTTTATGTTTGAGATACAATCACCAATCAACATGTAATAATCAATTCAAAACCCTGTAGGTAATTAAACTTCTTACAATGATTTGATAGTCAGTAAGATATGCGTTCACATTTTAAACACGAATTGTTCCAAGTTCCCAACCAAATAACTACCATGCAAATATACCAGAGACAGAAGAGACAGGACCTCTAAAAGTCACCTGTAATTTCTGCAGAAGTGTTATCAGTAGCACCAGAGAAGGAACCAAAAGATCAACTATGCTCAGCTCACGATTACGTTCCAATAGTAAATCTGATGTAGTATTGCATTCTGTACCCTCATCTACAAGGTAATCTGTTCAAAGAATGGAAAATCACATTGACCAAGCTTTTGAAAAAGCAGAAAATAATATAGCTATTTTTTTAAATCAAAAAATTGTATTAAAACGAATAGAAAGTACAAGTACAGTGGAGGTGAGGATCAGGTGTCCTCTAATACGTTAAAACAACAGGAGAAAAAAGAATAATTGCTGAAAAAGCAGCAAGGCTTCCCAATCGCTGCACGTTAGATATGGCAAGAAATTCTAAAAAATAATGGAAAGAACGCCAAAGAGAGGCTGATAACAAAATTGTATCCCATGGACCCAACGTAGATTTAATGACACAGGATTTAAGTAAACATCCTTTACATGTGTTTTGCTCAAAAAAGGTGTTAAAGAGAGAATTGCTTAACTAAATACAGCTAAAATCAGCCCACATGCCACACCTTGTGGCATGCTGACTGTTTACAGGGCGAGCGTAACACACATACCATACAAATCAACAACTGAGCCTTTTCCCACTATGTGGGGTCAACTACATGGATCAAACGACGCCATAATGCCCCATCAAGGACCATGCTTTCATACAGATCATTAGCCTCTAAATCTCTTTTAATAGTTTTCTCTATAGTGTTTCTAGGCCTCCCCCTACCTCTAGCCAATGAGTTACCCGTCATTTGATCTACTCTCCTTACTAGGGCTTCTAATGGTCTTCTCCTCACATTTCCAAACCACCTAAGACAGGATTCCACCATCTTTTCTACTATAGGTGCTACCCCGACCTTCTCCCTAATATAATCATTCCTAATCATATCTTGTCTTAGTGTGTCCACACATCCAACGCAGCAATGGACAACGCAGCATCCCCATTTTCGCAACATTGAGTTTATTCTTCTGTTGGCTTTTTACTGCCCAACACTCAGTCTCGTATAACATTGCTAATCTTACAGTTGTGCAGTAAAATTTTCCATTAATCTTGAGTGGCACTTTTCTATCGCACAGAACTCCCAAGGCACTGCTCCATTTCATCCACTCAACTTAGATCCTATGATTAACATTACTCTCTATCTCTCCATCATTTTCGATAATAAAGCAAAGGTTCTTGAACCTTGTTTCCAGCGCTTGTCTCCATAGTTCAAACTTTCCATTAACTCTTCTCTTGACTCTCCCACCAAAACAATGCCATCTGCAAAAAAAATACATGCATTGGGGCATTGGGTCTTGAATGTGTTCAGTAAGAGCATCCAAGACCAGGGTGAAAAGATAGGGACTCAAAGTTGACCCTTGATGTGGACCAATGGTGATGGGGACCACCTTGCATTCTTATGCAGTTTGAACTCTTCTTCTCCAGAACTTGCCATAAAATCTCTCTAGGCACCCTATCATACACTTTCTTCAAATCAATGAAAATATAAATCTCTTTGAACCCTCCACCAATATCTGCACTAGGTAGATCGCCTCCATGGTAGACCTCCTAAGCATAAAAGCCAAACTAATTTTGTGATGTGAGTTTCCTGTCGCAATCTCTGCTCAATTACTCTTTCCCATAATTTCATAGGGTGGCTCATGAGCTTAATCCCTCTGTAGTTTTTGAAAATGGGGACCCAGCCACCCCTCATCTACCCATCTGGCCTTTACTTCGACCACTCCTCCTCCACCCATCTGGCATTTACTTCAACCGCATGATCTCATTGCAAAGCTTTGTGAGCCACCGTGTTTCCTTTTCTCCAAGCCACCAGTCCTACTTCCCTACTATTCTCCATCTGCTTCAAAGATTCTTCTATCTCTGCTTCTGGTATTCTACGATAAAATGTATAATTCGGATCTTCTTCCCTGATATTTAGTCTACCTAATTGTGGGAGAGACTCTTACCCTTCATTAAACAACTTCTGAAAGTAGTTCTTTCACCTAATCTTGGTGTCTTGTTCTGTGACCAGGACTTTACCTTCCTAATCCTTGATGCACTGTACCTTGAAAGTCTCTTGCCCTTCTTTCCCTACCTTTAGCTAACTTGTATATAGCCATTTCCCCTACTTTAGTGCCCAAGGATTAGAATAATCCATCAAAAGCCCTAGTTCGCTCACTACCTTTTTTATTTTTCTCCTAGTCGTCTTATATTTTTCCCAATTTTAAGCATTCTTACATAGAGACCAAGTTTTAAAGCAATCCTTTTTTGCCTTGACTTTATCTTGTATGCTTTCATCCCACAACCAAGACTCTCTATCTTTTAATCCAAGGCCCCTAAATTCCTTTAGTGTCTCTCTTGCCACCTTCTTGATCTCTTCAGCCGTCTTATCCCATAGCTTATTTGCCGTTCCTTGTGTCTCCGAAGTCACTTCTTCCATAACCCTTCTTTGGAAAATCCTTTGTTTTTCACCCTTCAATTGCCACCACCTAATCCTTGGGATCCTCTCCTAGTTGTTTTCCTTCACTAGCTTCAAAACTCATACATTCATCACCAAGACCTTATGTTGAGTAGTTAGACTTTCACCAAGAATTACTTTGCAGTTCGTGCAAAGTTTTCTATTTTAACTTTCTTCTCAGAAAGAAATCAATCTGTGAGCAAATCTATCCACTCTTATAGGTGATAAGATGTTCATCCCGTTTCCTAAAACATTTGTGCTATTGTAAAATCGAAAGCTAACGAAAAATCTAGTGTAGTCCTACCCTCTGCATTTGTCACTCCTATTCCATATCCCTCATGCAACCCCTCATATCCACTAGCTTCCCTCCCTACATGGCCATTTAGATCCCCTCCTAAGAAAATCTTTTCTTCTAAAGGTATGCCCTAAACTAGACCTTCTAAATCCTCCCAAAATCGTATTTTGTGGTGATTCACATTCCATACAAATAAACAAATAAATTTACATAAACTAATTAAAATAAAGAATAAAGAATAGAATTACATACACATTAATTAAAATAAAGAGAATACACAAGATTAGTGCAATTAAAGAAATTGAATTACATATTAATGCAAATAAAGATATAAGTAAAGTAAGGCCAAGCCAAATTGATCATTTGGTAACTTAAAAATAGTATCATCTCAAGCAAAAAAAATCAAATCCAATTTCAATACCAAAAGTAGCTCCATTTGACACACAAGGACCATATGATCTAATGGATGACTTGCAAGCTTGACAATAAATTGTTACAAATTTGTATTCCAAGAAAATGACATCTTATTATTTATTAAAATGAATCCCTAACTTATATTAAGCAAATAACATTTATGTGTGTACACACGCGCACACATCTGGTGAAAACAATTCATAACACTAACTCACTAATCTGGTGAGTAATCTCTAGCGTCTTACAAATATTATGAGGGAAAGGTCTGATCATATTTTAATGTACTACTGCTAACATAATCCTATAAGCAAACTTTAACAACAAGCATAGTAATTGACTTACCATAGTTGTTTGAGGACCTCTCAAGCAGGAATCTGCAGTTGACTAAAATGGCATAGATAACTATTACAGCACCTTCATCATAGAGAGTTGCAGCAATAGTCTGCAATGATTAAAACTACTGTAAGCAAGGATTACCAATTATCAAAGAAAAATTCAAAATGGACTGCAACATACTGGATTCTCAGAAATGAAAGACAAAATCCTCAGCGCTGTTGTTAACTGTGCCAAAGAAGAATCGCGAAGAGCAACACCATCAAAAGACTTGTCAGATATAAACTTCCCAAGATTCTCCATTACATTAATCTCAGAGCCGCTGGAAGACTCTCCAACAACATTTTCAACATCAGTGAGATCAGACACTAGGACACTAGTTGAAGTTAATTGGGCATCCCCTCCAGAAGCTAATACAGCAGCATAACGTAGGAGACCAATACCCCCATGTTTGTGGTATACTACACCAGCATCTATCCATTCCAACAGCCGTGAGGGAGCATCTTTTCTATTGGACCCTGGAGAGGAGAAATGCAAAGCTCTATGGAGTTCCATAGCATGACCAATCCAGGACCCCAAAGATGATGCAGTAGAATCTGTAACAATGACTTCAATAATCTCAGCAACTGAGTGAAATATTGTCAGATTTACTGGTGATGATCCTGAATGCAACAGAGAAAGAACAAGCAGTTTAGACCCCTATAAAAACGCCAATAATGTGTGTAAGAAAGAGTGGAAAACAATAGAGTGGATTGAATACCACTGCTTTTCCCAACAGATTCTGATTCCTTGACAGTACTTAATGCTTCAATTAAGACAGAAAAAGCCTACAGAAAAGGAAAGAGTCACAGTATAAAAATTAAGTGCCTGAAAGCAAGCAAGCAAGTTTTAATTATGCTACAATGTCTAATATCACAAACAATAAACACAAAAGTTATCTAGATCCATAACAGAAACTGCCATGTACAGTATTAACCACTAACATCAGTAGCTGCAAACTAGCACCAATTGGACAAATAATCATATTAAGCATATCATTTAAAAAAAAAAAAAACTGCAACCTATTGTAGGCAAAAAAAAGCTTCAGATACTTTCAGGTAGAAGTACAAAATAAACTGGGAAAAAAAAGGGGGGGGAAAAGGACATCTACAGATTCTACACATTTTACTTTGCAAAATATTTTTAAGTCACTGCTTCAAATCCAATGAATGTGCCAAAAACTATACACACAAATAGCATATGCTTCCAGATACTGTGTTTCATGGATTGTTATAGACCATACCTCAGGGAAATTTCCCAAAGCCAACAAAGCCTGACGCCCACAATCAGACCTACAAACCATCAGCAGATTTCATTCAGAACAAACTTTATTTAAAATTTTAAGATCCAATTCAGACTAGAATAAAGCAATGTCAACCTTGACAGAGCAGAGAGTTCCCACACAACCCATAAGAATTCTTCTGACTCTGGATTTGTTGAGAGCAAACAATCAACGGCATTAACCTAAGCCAAGTACAAAAATTGTCGAAATAGTTACAAATCAGTAATGCAATTCAAAATTGAAAAGAATAATAAAATAAAATATAATAACTGCAGAAAGAGGAGTGATGAAGAAAATGAAATGGAGGACATTATTTCCCAGAGCACAACTAACCATTTTTAAATGCATCGCAACTATCATTCCTATCTCCGGTGGACTACAAAAGAAACCCTTTGAAATCAAAACAGAAGCATATCGGAGAGGAATACAATCTTCCTTGTTGCCACGATGACCACCCCTTAGAGCATGGATTAGAGTACTAGAAAGTTCAGGGTCCTGTAATAGGAATATCAAGCCTACAATGGAGAGGGAAGAGTGAACCAAATTACTTGATATTTGTTTGCTTCTATCCTATAATTAATCCAACAATGTGTGTGTGTTACACATGCATGAGCATTTATAAATTAATACTAATGGTAGCCAACCTGAACGACAAAAAAGTAACGAAAGTATCACAGCCTCAATGGATGAGGTAACATCCATGAATATTTCCTTCACATGTCCCTCTTCCACACGTAATATAGATGATGACAACAGTGCAGTTGATAATGAAAGAAACCCCCGCTCCTGCATCCAAGATAACATACGAATACAGATAAATATAGGCATGAGCACAATAGATAATTGAGCAAAAGAAATTAGTCCCCCAGTCCCTGCTTTCAAATACATGTTCCCTCACTAATAAGCAGATAAGAATGCACAAAAGATTTCCCTTTAATAGAGATAAACATGATATATTGAGCAACAAACATACATGTTTAAAAGCTGCATCCCAAACCTGAGCAGGGAAAAATTTTAGCAATAACCTGTCATGATCAAATGGTGTACCTTCAAAAGACACAATAAATGTGAGTCGATATCCCAATCCAAAAAGTGACAACTTGAACAGCTGATCAAGCCAGAAGTTGTTTTATACGACAACAATCCATCTGTTTGACCAGTAATCAGTGATCTGCTTGCGCAAGCCATGGGAGAAGGATCTTCAATTGGACCGCGTGAATTTATCAATTTCTGCATTAGTACTTGTCAACAAACATTAACAAGGATTTATTTCAAGTGGCACATTATTGCTCAAAGGAAATAAAGCTAACCAAGTTGCAGGGGGGAAATAGAATAAACCCAGCTCACAAGTTGTTTCTATTACTACAAAAGCAACAATCTATTGAATTAAAACTGACCTGGAGCTTTCTGAGCAAAATTTCAGCAGAAGTGAGCTTATTCAAAGTAACATCTGTAACCCTGCCAACGGTACTGGTATTTTCCATATTTTCCAGCACAGACAGAACTGCAGACTGGCAAAGATCAAATTACCACAAGATAAATATGAAGTTTTTAAATACAAAGAAACATCTGTACCAACCACATTCATAGAAAGTAATACCTCATATCTTGAAGCAACTTCATAAAATCGTAAGCGATGAAGCAAATAGGTTGCAAGAGAAGCAATATCGTGACGAGGTTTTGACAGTATCAACTTCAATAATTGGCAATAACCGTCACTGATACCAGATGGGATATTTTCATCTTCCCGAGGCCACCAACCTAAGAAGCCTTCACATCCAACTGAATACCTAGTAGCCTGCTCCACGACACCAAGAAGCAGGAGCACAGTAGTAGTAGAATTTTGCCCATCATTAGAGAAAAATTTTGTCAGCTGCTCCATTCCTCCACTACTAACAAACTGAAAGCAGCTTTCTCTACCAGAGCAAAGTAAATGAGCCATGCTCAATCCTAGTAGGGCATGCTCACTCTGCAGTAAAGTATATGGAAATATAAGGAGTGTAAAAAGAGAGATGCAAAGAGAAACGCAAATAAACAAGGGTGAAGAGCTTTCCTTTGTGTCTAACTTTCTCAACTAATGAGGACATGTACTTAATGTGTATGAAAAAAACAGTAAATTACCCGAGAAAGACAGTGATCTCCGGCATGTGAAGAGTGCCTTCTAAAATGAAAGTACTGATTAAACATATCCACCAAAACTTTGGAATCCAAAATTTCCGTTTCCAATTCAAGATCATTGCCCTCTATTGAACATTCAGAAGATTCACTCCCTGATTGTTGCCGAAGAATCTTATAAACCTCAAGAAGCTCTTTTCTTGCCTTATTAACAACACTGTACAACTCTTCAACAGATCTCTTCCGTGTCTGATACCTCCCACTGACTGATTCACATATGTCACTGGAAATGTAAGAAGAGATTGCTGATACTACAGTACTTACAACTTTATGTCCAGCATCCCCAAGCTCTGAAAACTCCAAAATCTTTAACATTAACTGCAGAAACAGTTTGACTTCAAGAGAAATATCTGCTACAGGAACTGGAATCGATAATACGCTCAAAGAAGAACTTGAAGCTTCAATGGTAAAATTAGTAGAATGTAATGCAACCGGAAGGTCTTCAAGCTTTCCAGCAGCAGAATCAGCAAGGTCAGTCAATGCATTGTCAGGAAACTCAATGTTAAACTGACCCAGGTCCTCAGCTGTGTTGCCATATATAACCAAGCTTAAACTGCGGTAGCTGCCCCTGACAACTAGATGACTAGTGACAACAGCCTAAGAAAGAAAAAACAGAAAAACAGAAATGAAACAGTAAATTTTCAGCATAAATCTTTTAGATAGAAAAAGTAATTGCAGAGTAAGTTTGCAAGCTTGGGCAAATCACTAATAACTCAGGAGACCAATTCATCAACCAAACATCTTCATCAAATCCAGAAAATTAATAATTGCGTATTATACCGATATATACATATATCTTTAGCAAACAAGAAGTCATTCAAAACCACCCAAATCTTTAATCACATTATTTTCATCAACATTTATCAATAAAAGTTATGAGTCAATTCGTGTGAAAAAGTCTTCAAAGTATTAATGTTTACTTTATTCAAAAGAAAATAATTTAGAATCAGAAGTTTGTTCTAGGCGTAAAATATACATGCCATGGCCCATGAGTTACTTTGATTTTTATTTTTTTTGATAAATAGTAACTTTAATTTTTAACATCTATCTGTAAATGATAAATCCAAAATCAACAACTACATAGAAATAGAAAAAACAGCAGATCAAATAGAAAAAATAATATATATATATATATATATATATATATAACACAACACTAATGTACTTCTGAACAATTCAACAGATAGCCAACAGACACTATTAAATATATTCAAACAATTGGTGGAACCAGGAACCAAATATTGTCAATGACATCATCTGAAATGCAGTAAATACCTCTACTTCTAGTACATTTGACGAAGAGTGTGAATAGAGAAAAGGCTGGCAAAGTCTTCTGAACCTTGTCTCTCCCTCACAATGAACAAAAACCTCTATGGCAAACGATGGAGGAGAAGTTGCGCTGGTACAAAACAAAAAATTTGAAAGCAGTTAACTAACTGATTACAAAACTGTCAAAGGTCACCCAAAATCATAAATACAATATGATTGTTAGAACTAACCAACGTAACACACACTTTCAATAAATGAGAAGAAGAACAAAACAAGCATGAGCAACTACAAGCTACATTACACTTCAGAGTAATTCTTAGGTATGCAAATCATTATTGGACGTGCAAGTTAGTGGGGATAACAAAAGTGCACTTATAATTAAAAAATACATTTCCACATGTCAAATAATGATTAAAGTGGCTAGAAGATGATGTAGTAGACCACGACTCATCTGATAAATTCGTAAGTGCGCAAGAAAAAAAGCCTTGCTCTCTTCCATTCGTAATTTGATACCTCAATTATTTCATTAAAAATGTAGTGAAAGTGAAAAACATTATTGACCCACCAAACTATAGTGCCAACTTATAAATAGAACAGATCACCACTTTTTTTGGTTACAGGAACACCTAAGAATGTGTTGTCTAGGTAACAATTTCTTCTCTACATCTCAAAACAACACTCAAACTCTAAACTCCAAGCAAGTATATTAAGTAGTCTTCAATAACTTTTAACCAATCAACTGAAGCAAAACAAATAAATAAATAAAACACATACCCAACAAGCGTAACTGCTTGGGCAACCGATGAAGCACTCTGTTCCAGGAACTCACACGCTGTGATGACAACGGGTTCCGAAAACATCACCTGCAAGCAACAATTTTGGTTGAAACACATCAAGAATCCACCAACCCTGAACAATAACCCCAACTCAGAACCCTAAGTAAACAAAATTTCCCAGCTCATTGTTGCTAAAGCTAAGAAATAGTAGCAAGTAGCATCCACAAAACCAAGCTTCAATCTATACCCAAAAAAATAAAAAAATCAATTTTCACCGGGCATTACAATTGAAAAACATACAACAAAGTGCTTTTGAGACGTGAAGATTTAGCATGAACTGAAAAAGAAAAATGTAGGGTTTTACCTCATCGACATACTCATCGAGATGGGCGTGAACGAAGGTCTGAGAGAAGATGACGCACGGTTCAGGTCGACCCATTGTGCAGCTTCCTCAGCGTTTTGGGATTTAGGGTTCGAGAGGGTACAATCATGCGCTTTGAAATTTGGGGAATTTTTTTTAAATTACTAGGGTTTATGGCTATGGAGCCTCTCTCACGTGTGCGTGAAACGCAGAATAGAGATTCGTTTTAGTGTTTTCAGAGACTCGTCGCCGACCCTCCGAAGAAGAGGGTTGTTTAAGGTGGGGAGAAGGGGGTAGGGGCTTTTATGTCCTTTCATATACAACTTTTGAAAACATTTGGTTAAGTTGAAATTCATATGAAAATGAGAATTTATTATTTTTGTTCAAGATTTTAAATATTGTAAAGGGGGTAAAATGATGAAAAATAAAACTTTACCAACAAAAATTATGAAAAATAAAAATAGTTAGAATGTAACTATGGAACAGTTTTTATAAATTTACAAAATGATGATAAATGTTGTGATTTTTGAAAGATTAAATTTAACAATTAGATATATGCCTATTTGGATTGGATTCTAAAAAATAATAATTTTCTTTAAAACTAACAATTGTTAAAATACAATTAAAAAAATATTTTTTAAAACAATGTAAAATATCACTTTTTAAGTTTGGAATGTTCTACTTTTAAAAAATGTGAAAAAATATATGATTTTTAATAAAATCACATTATAGTTATAAATTAAACCTCTTAAAAAAATTTATACTTATAAATATAATTAAAATAAATATTTTTTTAGATAAATTCAAACGGGCCTTAGATTTTATAACTTTAATAGATTGTGGATCTTGCTTCTAAGGGTAATTACTGTATGAGTGAGATGAAAACTTAATAAGCTATGTTTGGTAAATAAAAAATGTTTGGGTGTGTAAATTAATTTGTTAAATCTCTCAAGTATCATTCTTGAGAGGACAAATTTACTTGAACCACAAAATTTTGGAAACATTACCACTTTTTTTAGACATTTCAGCTATTTGAAAATAAGCATATATTTTTAAGTTAGAGATTAATTTCTATAGTATAAATCATCTTTCTTTATACACGATCTATCAATAGATAAAAAAAGAAAAATTATTACTTGTTATAATAATTACTTAATATGATTTGACATTTTTTTATATTTCTATCACTTGTAGTATAAAAATATTTTACACTTGTAATAATTAACTATAAAAATTAAATTTTTAGTTAATTATTAATTATTTGAAACATTTTAACCATTTGAAAACAATTATTTATTTTTGATAAACATGATTGTATGAAAGAAGAAATCTAAATGCACCCGAAATTTAATACTTGGTTAACTTGGCATGCAAGGCTATTGTTTAAGTAATTTTAAAATTCAAATTGTGCTCAAGTAATGATATTATACTTTGTGGTTGATCCTATGATTTAGTGGTTGATGATGTACTATGTTAAACATAATGAGCTATATTTGACTCTCCATGAAAAACAAAATTTTTGACTAATTTTATTACCTTTAATAAAAAAAAATGACTATTATACTTCATTTCTGTTAATTAATTCATTCTCTTGGTTTTTTTTTAGATAGCGAAAATTTTAAAATTATGTAAGATAGAAAGATAAGAGAAATTTATTATTAAGTGTCATTATTAAATTTGTTAAGAGGATAATTAGACATATTTATAAAGAGAATATAACATTTTTCATATATTATTATCTTCAGTACGTAAACTACTGCACTTGTTTCAATTAAAATGTCAATTTTTTTTTTAATTTAGGATTTAAAATTATTGGTCTACTTTACATCTCAACATAGTAAAAAAAAAAATTTCAACAATACTCTTTATGTCACAAGCAATTCCATCAAAGAAGATATTATACTGTTAAATGCATTAGATGGAGTGATTTTGTACTATTATTAAAATATTTACTTATTTACTTTATAATTTTGATAGACACAAAGTGTCTATAAACAAATGATTTATGCAATGAATAATCATTTTAAGTCGTACTAATAGCGAAAGGGAGAAATTATTGAAAGCATGGTACCATTGGTGTAGTTAATGGAACACATGGTGGCTTGAGTGGATAATTAGTTTTCTTCAATTACCATTTTAACCCCGTAAAAAACATACTGGCAAAAGTTGAATAAAAAAGTTGGACACCATATTAAAACAATCACCTTTATAACTAGTGGGATTCTTAATTGCCAAGCAAATGATTTTGGAATGAGTAGTTATTTTGGGGGGATAATCACAAGGGTAAAAGTGACAAGTGATAAATAATCAATATAAATACTAGTCATGACAATAAAAGTGAAAAATGAAGTTGCACACTAAAAGCAAGTTATATCGCTGTATCTCATTTATTGTATTGTATTGTAAATTAATGTATAAAAGTTTTTTGCATACACCATTTTTCTGTCATCAATCTGGTATCACATTAATTGCACATTTTATCTATCATCTCCTCCACTATTCCTTACTCTCTCACACTTCAATTCTTCTTCTTCTTTTCCTCATATTCTTTTTTTCCTCTCCTCGCCTCACTCTTCCTTCATTTTTTTATTCGTTTTCATTTTTCACAAACTTTTTTCCCATTTGTTTAGTGTTTCTAATTTGTTTTTCTTTCATTTATCATATTCATTATTTTAATATCATTTTTTTTCCTTTGCAAAATATTATGAATCTCGTAATTTTTATTTTTGTATTTGTTTGTGTAAAATCTTTATAGATGTGTGTAGAAAAAATTATACATTATTGTTCAAAAATTTGTATACAAGAGCACTAGAGTTTTCTTTTTCGTATTCGTTTTTATTTTCATTTCCGTCAAATTTGTTGTTTCTAATTGTTCAAAAGTTTGTACATATGTATTTAAAAGTTTGTGCACAGTGAGTAACAAATTTTTTTTATTATTCATTTTTATTTCATTTTTGTTTTATTATTTGTTTTAACTTGTTAAAAGTTTGTGCACGTCAATTCAAAAATTTATGCATATGTTTTAAAATGTTTGTGCATGGTAGCAAGTCGCGTTTAGAGGGTGACCGAAGAGTAAGAGAAGTGCAATAATTACTTTTTTGTTATTTAATGCGTTGCAGATTTGATCTAATTTGGTTTTGTATGTAAAAAAATGTTTGTGCATCGTGCAAAAAATAATTATACATGTGTATGCAAAAGTTTGTAAATTCAATGTTGCTGTATATATCATAAGTATGTCATACGGTGGTTCTACAGTGACATTATTATTATTAATGTATAGATATTACTATTAAGGGTGGGTTTGTTTCAACTTGTTTAATAAAAAAATCATTTATTTAACTAAAAACTTGTACATTTGGGTAAAGTTTTAAAAACAATCTAAATCCAAAAAACAAATATTATTTTCAAACAAAATTAAATAGAATAGCTCCTAAAAAAAATCAGTGTTATCATTTCTAAAATTAAAAAAATTAATTTTTTATAATCCCTTTCCACAAGCAAAACCCAATTCTATTGACCCCTTCCAAATCCCGTCAGAGAAAAAACGGTTCTCCAAATCTCCAGCTGCACCAGCACTTGAGGCTCATGCCTCTGCCACCACCGCCGCTGCCACCGCCGCTAGAAGATCTCACACCACCGTACCGCGATGCACCCTGGTCACAAGCATTTCATAAAAATCCAATTTTTTTCTTTGTTTCTCTGTTTCTTCATGGTACATGATGCTTTTCCATTTCTCCAGTATTTATAAACCAAATTCTCTCAATGAATACAAAATTCACTTTTTGCAATCATTTAATTTTATTTGTAGCACCACACTATGCATAACTAACTAACAAATTAAACCCTCCAACCCCAACATATATTTGTATGTATGCATTTCATTCAACATTCTATTAAGAAACTCATTCACTCTCACATATATAATATCACATTCTATATATTCGTTTTGGCATTCATTCAAATATAACAAATTAAACTCTCTCGGTCTCAACTCACACCCCAAATTTCATTCATTAATTCAATTGCTGATTCTAACCTCAAAGTGTCAATCTTTCCATAACTTCTTCCCTGCCCATGTAGCCACAATCTTCCTTTCATAGAAACAAACCACACATTTTTCTTCTCCTCCTTATGGGATATTTGTTCTGTTATCTTTAAATTCAGAAGTAGAGTAACCACACGGTGATGTCTTCGCTTGGAAGTTGTGCTTTTGCTTGCTGGAAGGGAGTGACGTGCAGCAAGGGTCATAAAAAACACCATGCTAATGATAACAATGAGAATCAAGAACTTGAGGAAGATAACATCAATGACCCCTTGGTGTGGTCCAAGAACCTAGAGAGGCATTCGTGTGGCGAGTTCTCCTATGCCGCGGCTCAGGCCAATGAGATCATGGAGGATCACAGCCAAGTTGAGACTGCCTCCAATGCCATCTTTGTTGGAGTCTATGATGGCCACGGCGCTAGTCCCGATGCTGCCAAGTACATCAGTAGATCTCTCTTTGACAACTTAATCAGTGAGTCTTCTCATGTTCAATTTTTAATTTGGTTGTTAATTTCTGTTTAGTTCTATTTAGTACGTTTACTTAGTCTATTTATTGTGGACTCTTTCTTCTTGTTGAATTTCTTCTTGTCTATTTATACTATTATTGATTTAATATAATAATTATATAGATTGTGTCTTGTTAATTTGGATGGTGACATTGCCTATCATAAACTCTATTTGATATTAAACACGTGTAAGATTGTGTGACCTATTATAAAAGTACACCAACATCCAAGAATGCATTTACTCACGTTAATGGTTGAATGATATAAATAATAGATGATGTGGTATGTGGTAGCATTGCTTAGCTTAGAATTTCTATTGGCTTACACGGTCTTTGTCACACATGGTTTTGGTTGTGGGTTGTTGCTTTGTTCTTATTGAGTATTTTTGCTATAGCAAGATACTGAGTAAAATTAAACTGTTTAAGAAAAAGTATCATGCCACCCTAACATTGATTTTCTTATCTTGCTTGCCCTCCATTTCCCTTCCTTTTCCTTTTGAATGATGTTTTATTTATTTAGTATTTGTAAAGAATGAGATGGTAGAATATTAACAAATATTGATTGTATATCCCCGAAACAGGGGAGGGAGTTAGAGTGTGTCATTTGAAATTAGAGCGTTCCTATATAAAACAATTACCCTTCCATTTAAGATTTTCAAAAATAAGGTACATATAGACGCATGCCACATTGATTTACAGTAACTTTTTTGTCAGATTACCTACCATAGGAACTCTACTTTTTGTTATTGCATTGCTTTTAAGAGTTATGGAAGTTTTGTGGTGTATTGGTTATAGGGATTACTAGGGAGCATGGTACTATGTCTGAACAAACTCTTGCTCATGCTGTTTCTGCTACTGAGGAAGGGTTTTTGACTCTTGTTCAAAGGGCTCAACTATTAAAGCCGTCGGTTGTTGTTACTGGCTCATGTTGTTTGGTTGGTGTTATTTGGAAAGACACACTTCTCATTGCTCATCTTGGAGAATGTCGTGCTATAATTGGCATTGCAGATACTTCTGACAATATCATGGGTGTGCAGTTGACATTTGATCACAACGTTAATAACTTGTTGGTTAGACAACACGTGAAGGATTTGCATCCAGATGATCCAAATCTTATGGTTCTTCGTGATGGAGTGTGGCGTGTTAAAGATGTCATTCAGGTTTTCTAACTAATCTAGAAAGAGTTATTAGTACTTTATGTTGAATTTCTATGCGCATTTGTGTGATGTTTTTGGTTGCTTCCATTTCCATGAAGCACTTGTGGAAATATTCCTCTAGGACATTCTATAATAGACTGTACATATTGCATAACTGCTAAATGTATGTGTTTGTACGTGGATGCTTTCTATAAGTTTATATCAGAAGAAGCATTAGATTTTACTATGACTTACTTGTTTGGATTAGTTCATTGAGTTTGAAACATCATATAATCAAAAGCTTTCTAAGGCAACTTTTGAAAAATAAGCGATTATTTTCCAAAATTAAGTGGTTACCAAACATGTTATGAGTTTCATTGGGGTTACTTGTAGTAATTGAAGGTTTTCTTGTTCACTCAACATGTACTTTCAGGTATGCAGATCTATAGGAGATGCATATTTGAAGCGGAGCAAGTTCATAGTTGATCCATCTGATCCGTCATTACAGAAGTACCGATTTCGTGGTCCTCTTAGGGAACCTGTCCTATCAGCCGAACCATACCTACACACTAGAGTTCTACAACGCGATGATAGATTCCTTATATTTGCATCTCATGGATTATGGAAGCACTTATCAACACAGCAAGCTGCCGAGATTGTTCATAAATACCCCGGAAATGTATGCATTTTCCTTTCTTCTTCATTCTTTCCTCCTTCTATCTTTGCCCTTCCTTGGATGTGCAAACACTATGACTTCTTTTTTCCTTCTTATTTTATGGAGGGTAGTCTATTAGTGAAAGGTAGATAAAGAGCTACAAAGACTTTAGGTGAACTTGTAAAATGAGATTTAGATGTTGATGGTTTGAATATTAATATGATTTATGACATAACAATATGGCATCGTTAGGTCCATGTCCTCACCTAGTGGGATAAGGCTTAAAACTATTTTTGTTCTTTATCTTAGGATGTGTTTTTTTTCCCCTTAACACCAGGGAATTGCAAGAAGACTTGTTAAGGCTGCACAAAAGGAGGCAGCTAAGGAAAAGGATATCATATATGAAGACCTTCATAGGGTCGGAAAGGGCGAGAGAAGGGAGATTCATGATGATATTACTGTGGTTGTTGTCTTCATTAACCATGACAAGTTTTCTGAGGCAAGAGATATTACAATGCAAAACATGTCCTTCAAAGGGTTCAGTGATTCGACTGGACCATCAAAGTTTAGGATCATAGATGATTTGATGTTGTGATACAAGTATTCTTTGTAGGACTACAACTAATAAAGTTGATTGGCTCTGCCTAGTTTTGGAACATGTTAACTAACGCATCACACAGTTTTGCAGCATCCAATAATTGTTCATTGTGAACATTTCTGCTCACCTTTCTAGTTTCTTCCATGCTTGGATTGAGTTTTACAAGAATGAGTTGAGTCACTCTTTCCTTCTGTATAGAATTCGTGAAAAGTCACTTTTAAGCATACTCTAACCAAAAAAAAAAAAAACAATTATAGTATGACAATAACTTTCTTCCTATTCATTGGGATAAAATTTATTTGATGTCTGAACCCGCATTAGATTGAATAAATATCCTTTTAGATTAATCACTGGTGATCCTAGTTAGTTCACTTGGAGTAATGCTATATATCCCCAAAAAAATAAAATTAGGGAAAAGTGTGTGAAAATTAGATTCAACCAATTAGGGAAAGTAAAAACGTCAAAGGACGGAGGAAAAGGGAAACATGGTTGGAAATCCCAGTTAGCTATGGTACATTTTTAAGTAAATCGTGTCACAATTTTATTGGCTTATTAGTTTGTGCCAATGTATAATTAACATTTACTTAATATATTTATATTATCAACGTCATTAACCTTTATATATATATTTACAATATAACCTAAAAAGACTTTTTTGTTATCAAATTAGTTAACTCGTAAACTAAAAAAATTCTAACCCATGTAAAAAATATATATTATATTCGTAGCTCTCCTAAAATCCCTAATTCAATAAGCACGGCACCTGAATTCCTTTCGCGACTTCTCGTCTTCTCCCTTCTTTCCAATTTCTCTTCGCCTCTTTCAATCTCTCATCTCTTACGTAGCTTTTCTCTCTTCAAATCACGCATATCCACACCTCTCTCTGACTAACCCCGCCTTCCTCTTCCATTATTCCATAAGAAGGCCACGCTATTAGGTTCAGCATTTCAAGAAACCATAATGACTATGCATTATTAAATAATTTAACACATTTTTTTTTGCATGTACGTTATTAAATATAAAATTTATAGTAGAATATCAAACTCGTCCATGAGGTCCAAGGTTATCAAAAGTCAATAATTTGATGAATACTACTAATTTTAGGGATGAATTTGATAGTTTATTCTTCATATTGTTGAGTACATTAATCCAAAAAGTTAGGAAGTGTTTGGTATGAGGTAATGTGGATAGATTACTCTTGTAATTAAATTACCTGGCAATCCACATTGACATGTTTAGTTACACATTACTAGTAATGTGGATTACTCAAGTAATCCACATTCACTATTAGAAACAAAGGAATTACTGTCAGAAAGTTACCGTCGAAAAATGATCCAACGATATTACCGTCGAAAAACACGGAAAAATCCAACGGCAATGGTTTCTAAGACGAACCAGATTAATTTTGGTCACGATTACCATCAGAAAACAAACCTCGACTGAAAAATTGATGGTAATAATTGGCGCCATGTGGCGCAAGTTTAGGCGAAAGTATTACTGTCGGTTTTTTTTTCCCGACGATAATGGGTTGGAAATAACGCAATGGATATGCGCTTCTTCCTTTGGTTGTGGCTCTTCATACACTATCTTTGTATTAGATTCATCATCAAGAATGATGACCTATGGTGTCTCCTCCACCAAAACCTTTGTAGACCCATTGTCGACAATGATGCCAAGCAACAAGTCTTCACACACAACCTTAGTATCTTGGTGATTGTCCTCCCCATGCTCATTCCGTTCATAACGTCGTTAACATGTATTTTCTCTCTCCTCACTGACAATGTCATTTTGATTGTGAGTCTAAGAACCAAACTGGCCAAAAAAAGGTTTATGGATTAATTAGTCCCTCCACCCACACTCCATACTCACCGCTACCACAACCACTACACATAACCTCATTCCTGTTATCACCACACACCCCGCCCCCACTTTCACCTCACCACTACCACCCTCATTCCCACCACCAATCATACCTCATTCTCAATATCACCCCCATTTTCACCTAACCCACACCACCACCATCACCTCATTCCCGCCACTACTACTTACACCCAATTTTCACCACTATTATCACCACCACTCATGCCCCATTCTCACCATCAATCCATCATCACAACCCTCCCCCCGCCCCACCCTACTTTCACCTCACCCAAAATTAAGGTGGTTTTTTTTTTCTTTTCTCTAAAGTGAAATTTCACTTCATTGTTAATTTTTGGGTTGGCATTGGAGTAGTGTTTGGGTTATGGGAGGAAGAAGCAAGGGGATGTTGGTGGTGGGTGTTGTTGGGGTGTGTGGTGATGATGGTAGTGTGAATGGGTTGGTGATGGTGGGAATGAGTGGTGGTGGTGATGGTGGTATGGGTGAGCTGAAAGTGCGGGTGGGGTGTGTGTGGTGATAGTGAGAAAGGGTTGAGTGGTGGTTGTAGTAGTGGTGAGAATGAGGTGTGGGTGGTGGTGGGCTGAAAGTGGAGGTGGTGAGCCTAATTAGTCCTTAGATTTTTGTTTACTAGTTTGGTCCTTAGACTTTTCATCATCAAAATGATGTCATTTCGGGACTGATTTAGAGTGAGGAGAGAAAAAAAAAGGTCTCTATTAACATCATCTCAATGTCCGTTAACATCATGGACAAAAGAAACATGTCCAATATTTGTAAAATTTAAGGACGGGTTTATTTTGTCCATAGAATAAGTAGGGTACGCATGTAAAGTCCATGAACTAAATAGGTATTAACCCTCAAATATAGCTCGAAGCACCTGAAAGTTAAGAATGTCGATGGGCCTGCATCGGAACAGCCTCTTCTTCTTCGAATCTGATTCTTCACTTCACATGATTGGAGAAGGTGGTGTCACTGGAATGTGAGAGTCAAAGGCATTGCTAGGACGAAGAGGGGTCGCCTCCCCAGGCAGAGGAAGTCGAGCAAACGCTAGGCAAAAATCAAGCCATCACAAAGGCAATGAAGCGAGACTGCGTTGTCAGAGTAATGGAAGCAGCAAGCAAGATTTATGAGAAGGCAGGAGAGACCCTTGCAAGAAGAGGACCGAACCACTGAAGGCAGCATAGATGATACCAAAGGCGCAAGAGATCACCCTCAACGCGAAACCCTAGCATAGCCACTAGGTATCGCTAATAGCAATCAAAATGTCTAGCCAGCGTGATAGACAAACTGGCTTGATTTGCCACATGATGTATAGTTGAGAATGCTAAATTGTGTATTTTCTTTTTTCTCTTTGAAAAAAATACGACAAATCCGTGCGAGATCACCTCTAATATCGAGCATTACATGCTAAGAGAAATAATGTTACTACCAGTGGGCTACTCAATTTCCCCTTCCCTCATGAGAAGAACATAATGTTATATTCAGTCCCCCTTCCTCCTTTCCTTGTCTAAAGTTAGTATATCCATTTTCAATCAAAGAAAACAGATACATATATTTTCCATATAAATAACACTGCTAGCAAAATCGTCAAAACTTATATCACGCTAATTATACTAATAACTAATGAATGGCAGGACTCAGAAAAGCAAGCCCTCAGCCCTGAAAAGGGAAAATCAATGAATTGTATGGCAGTGCAACAACTCAACAGCAGCAGCAACCACTCCCTTTCCTTCTGCAGAAATGTCCAATCCTGGTTCTTCAATTTTTCTGTTTAGAAGCTTGTCAAGCTCACTGCGTAATTTCTGCAAATCCCATAACCATCAGATTGTTTTGTTCAAGGTTTGGCTCAAAACAAGTTATAAAAAGAAAATAAAGGCATAAGAGATCTGATGGAAAAAGATTGAGGGAGATTACCCTTATCAACTCAATTACACTCTTTGAAGCACAGAAGTGAAGGTAACCTCCAAGCATCTCAATGCCCTCGCCATTTTTCCCAGGAACAAGGTTACCGCCAAATAGTAGTAGGGCATAATCTGAAATGTTGGTAGAGTCTCTAATATAGATGCTGGTTGTTTTCACCTTTTCACTGTATACCATGTAGGGCAGAGGGAAGAGATGAACCCCTGCATTGACAGAAGCAGGATGGATGTCAACTTTTCCAACCTCTTTAGTGAAGAATGCTGTCCGTTTTCCTCTTCTTTTGCACTGCACAACATTAGGGTAGAGCCCAGCACAAAGGATTGCACACACCATCTCCAAATCATGACTGTACTGGTTGTAAGCCTGCAAACACATACATAATGTTTGATAACTACCCCACTAAACCTCGTTCAGATATCAGAATTTAACCATAAACTATAGTTGTGAACTTTCAGAAGTTATCGGAAAAGAGAAGTGCCAAGATTAATAAAATTAGTCAATGGGAAAATTTTCACCGAAGTGCATTAAACAGAGAGGGAGGCAAAAAGAAAATGCAACTGGGACTAGGGGCTTACATTAGCACCCTTGGGCTTGTCAACAAATCCAATGTCGGATAATAGATTGAGAAACTGTAATCTCATATCATCAATCAACCGCAAGGTTACCGAGGATAGAAAATTTTCCCAACAAAATTCCTTCTCGTTCCCACTACGCTTAGCATCCTTCCATCCTTCAAAAGCTTTAAGAAGAGCTATGTGATCACTGAATCAAATTCAAAACGTAATTAGAATTCAAGTAATCATAAGCATGGTCAATGCAGTTAGTCTTCTTGAACACTATCGGAAGGGGACATTTTCTTGAACACTATCAATGACTAACCTGCAAGAATCACCAGCAAAAGATCGCTTTGCTTCGTCAGCTTCCTCTTTTCTATTTATGGGTAAAACAAATGGATTACGATATGCAAGAGCAGCAGCAATAGTCAATGCCGGGTTGAGGCACTGAAAGATAGAGCCCATGAGAAGCATCTTCCCTATATTTGGGTCCAATGGTATGGTGGAAAGATGCCGACCTGTAAGACCAAAGTGATTCAGATAACATCCAAAAGCCCAGACTTCAACAAATTAAGGACAATTATAGCAAGCAGAATATACCTAGTGGAGTAAGCTCCTCCTGATCATCCAAAGCCCCAATTGTTTTTAGAAGCTCAACAGCATTCTGAACAGCAAGTGGATCTGGTGGCTGGAGTGCCTTTTCCAAAAATGACCCCACACTCCCGAGCTGCAAACTTTTAATATGCAGGCATAACTCTTGCAAAGGTGTTCGAAGTATTTCAGCTAATTGATACTGTGGCATTGCATCATGGATCAATTTTGGATACAATCTATAACAAACTCCAGGTTGGACTCGACCAGCACGGCCACGTCTCTGAAATGGTCTACCCATTAGTGAAAGTAAACATCACAAGCTCATAACCTTTATTTGAATTTGATTTTTTACCCCTAAAATAGAGGGGGAGAGAGAGAGGAGAGAGGGGTAGCATCCGAGCCAAACACAACATGCAAATAAGAGAAATAACAATAGTGGCAAGCTCAGCCTATGAAAATCAATGAGATCTATAAAAATCATTTCTTCAAAAAGAAGCAGACATACAATTTCAATACCTGATGAGCTGAAGCCTTTGAAATCCATGATGGTAACAGACAGGCAAGCTTATTTAGAGCATCATAGCTGGTCTCCTTTGCTTTACCACAGTCTATGACATACACAACATCATCTATGGTGATGCTACTCTCAGCAATATTTGTTGCTAGCACAATTTTTCTGTAATGGGAAAATAATAATCAAAACCTAAGTGCAATAGGAAGAATATTTCCAAACACAAACTTCAAGAATATTTCAAAAACAGAAATCTATCTATGATGAAATTAGCAAAAGAAACATGCTTGCCTCTTGTTTGGGGGAGGACGGTCAAATATTTCACGTTGGTTTACAGTAGGCATTGAGCCATGCAGGGGAAGGATCAAAAACTTGCTAGGGTCTCCAAGCAAGTTATTTCCTTTAAGTTTGTCAAATAGCTTAGAGATTTCATCCCAACCAGTAAGAAAGACAAGAACTGCTCCAGCACCTTCTTTCCGACATATATATTCAATTGTTGCTTCTACCTGAAACATTATAATAACTAAAATGAAAAAGAAGCCTCTAAATAGAATTTGAGGAAGCATGAGGAAAAAGAATCGTGAAAATAATTTGTGCCAACATAAGTAACAAGCTTAATACATTTTAATGGAAGAATATAATCGTGAATGGAAGAATGCTCTCATTCTCCCAACTATTTTGTTTCAAGTACAACAGACTTCCACACTAGTGCATCAAGAAAAAATAAAATAAAAACTTTTGAAGCATCATGACCACACAATTGTCTACTAAGTTTCTTAAAGTAATAGAAAAAGATAAAAAGAAATATACCCAACAGCTGATACATCTAATTAATAAAATACATATTCATCTGCAGAATTAGAAAATGGTGCATACATACCAGGCCCAAATCAATCTGTGAAACTGACCAAGCTTCAAGAGATTTTCTAACACCTAAGCTGTAATTTTTGTAATGAGTATCTACATCAATATCCTGTAAGAACATAGACATGTGTAAGCATTATTATATATACATTTATATATATAATGTTGAAGGTGAGGGGTAAGCCTGTTATTAACAGTAGTACGCAACACACAAGTAGAAGCTTAAAAAAGAAACAAAGTATAAAGAATATCACTAATTGCAAGAAAATAAACAAATCTTTTTTATTCCAACACCATATTGCCTCTACAACTGCCACAAATAGAACACAACATTGAAAAGGAGGGAGGGGAGAGCCTAGGTAGAGTCCAACAACATTGCCAAAGAACACAAGACTCTACTAGACCTGTTAAACCAAAACAATGGAGAATGACTTCTCAGTCTTAAATCCATGTAACAGGCATGGTAAATATTAAAGAGTTGTACTTCAAAGCATCTATGTTATCATGAAAACTACAAGTACAGGGCTGATAGGTCAAGTTTACATGCCTCAAACATTTCAGTCAAAGGATCCTTCTTAGAATCCAGTTGCTTCCTCCTTCTCCTTGAATTCCCCTCAAAATTGTCAAACTCCGACTTGATACTATAGCGTGTTTTCTCCAACACATCTTCTAGGAAGTGCTCCGCCACAGAGAAAGTAAAGCCCTGACAAATATTTCCAAATAGAATTGAAAAACAAAGAGAGAAAGAAAGAAGTACTTTATTTGCATTGAAATCCAAAACTATAACTCAATAACATGAATTCTAAAAGAAAATGCAATACCGGTATGTGTATTGTTGGGGCATTTGCAAAGTATTTGGAGAACAAGTCAGCATTAATAGTGGCACTCATAAGAATGAGACGCAAATCGGGACGCCGGGGAAGAAGGTCACGTAAAATTATAATTAAAAAGTCTTCGTTCATGCCTCTTTCATGAATTTCATCAACCAGCAAATGACTAACACCGGTCAACGCTGGATCTTGGACCTATTTAACAACAAAAACAGAAAAAGAGAAGTCAATGCAATGCCACTGGCTGCTGGGAAGAATCTCAAAACATCCCATGTGCAGCTATATTCTTTACATTTTTCCTCTTTCAAATTAAAGATAGATAGAGTTAGACTAATATTGTAATTGCCAATTAGAAACTGTTTTATCCTCTCCTCACCAAAGTATGGATTTTATGTTCAATACTGGCACATCTACTATAATTGCAGGCCATTAATAATCATAAAAAAAAAAACTCTCAGGAAAAATGATACAGGGATGCACAATATTAATTAATGATAATTCAAAAAACACCTGAAACAAGTTTAGACATGAATTGAAATATTAAAAATGGGAAGCCTTCAGTTTGAGAGGAATCTAATATTACCAACTGCCTAAGTAATACACCAGTGGTGCAGAAAAGAAGGCGTGTTCCAGAAGAACGTTTTGTTTCAAGGCGAATTTGGTATCCAACTGTTTCCCCAAGATTCTCCCCCCTTTCAGCAGATATTCGAGCTGCAACAGAAATTGCAGAAATACGACGAGGTTGAGTACAAATTATGTTGCAATCAGCTCCGCGCAAACATGATATTTCGTCTTCCAGAATGAATTGTGGCAGCTGTGTTGTTTTGCCACAACCTGTCTCC
Source organism: Nissolia schottii (assembly GCA_003254905.1). Taxonomy (NCBI): domain Eukaryota; kingdom Viridiplantae; phylum Streptophyta; class Magnoliopsida; order Fabales; family Fabaceae; genus Nissolia; species Nissolia schottii. Next base: position 523,483 of record QANU01049023.1, read on the forward strand.
CCTGAAACTACCAATACCTGCACTAACACAAACCAAATTATACTCTGTTCAGAAACAAATTTGTGACTGAGATCTTAGAAATGATAATTACGGACGGGACAATCATAAGCAAAACATTAAAACAAATCCAAACGAACCACACATGATATTTGCAATTCATTCCACTAAGATGTATCAACAAACTTTGTCCTTTTCTCATTTTCAGGAAGATCAATATAGATACTATCTCTTACAGAGATATTATGAATCAAGATAGGGAAGTAAGACATTTTCATCATGAGTTATTAGGTAGAATATCTACCCACCTGATTCTCCTTAACAGCTTTCAGAAACTCAGACTTCATTTTAAATGCAGGAAGCTTCTCCCTAAATGACATCATTTCCTTCAAACTATCACCTGCCTACAAATAAATAATATCCAATCACGGTGTAAGTTTAAAATTTTAAAATACAGCACAAAGCGGCAAAGTAATGGATTGATGGCCAAATTACTTCTGAATGCTTATGTACCTGCATACGTTCCTGCTTTTCCTTTAGTAAAACACTAAGCTTATCCTTAGAAGAATCATTCTGTTGTGAGGATTTTGTAGCAGTTATTGATTGGTTCTGTCCAAGGTCAGTTGATACAGAAGGCAAACTAGCAGGTGCTGCCCCCTTTGACTGTGAGTTATTCAAAAGATTTCCTACTCTTCTTTCAATGTCTGTGGACATTCTAATCTGCAAAAAAACATAACAAGTTAGTACATTTCTGTTTTTCCACCCCAAAATGGGAATCAAATAGGGTAGATATACTCCACCTCCTTCTGTGTTGATCCATGACGCTCATCAAGATCTGCACGGTAATCAGGCAAAGGAACTTTGCTAACAACAAGAGTCTTCCCCTTATTATAAGCATGGCTTTCTTTGCCCAAGTACAAAATCAGGTGATAAAGATGTTAGACAACTCAAAAATATCTGACGAAGCTTTATATATACACAACTAGAAGCCAGTATAGTCTGAGTATGCATCACATGTTATGCTGGAATCTACTAATTCAATTACTGTTCATGAACACAGAAAGTTATGCAACAGAATTTAGTTGCCTGGTCCCTACTTCTACAGACCAACATAATATAGCTTGCACAACACACACAAAAGGAATGACAAAAAAATCTGAACCAGACTTATAAACCACAAACAAAACCAAACCAAACTTTGGTTTTCTACATGGTTTGCTTCTGTGCACTTTACAACATAAATTGTGCAGTCCAATATGCAGTTTGGGAGTATAGATAGAAAAAACGAAATTGTTTATACTTAAATATAACATATTCACTCAAAAGCCAGTGGCACCAAACCCAATGTGCTGCCTTTGGTTTACATGCACTTTAGTTTACTATCTCTCTCTAGGTCTCCACACTTAGTCATTGACCTCCTTTGTAACCAATGTCATATATACATGAAGTAATTGCCCTGACCTCCCCTATGATTAATGTTGTTATATTTATACCCAATACTCCTCTTGATTTGAGAAATTACAAGCGCATCACCTATGTTATGTTCATGTACTGTTGTTACATCCTGATGCCCTCTTTCATTTAAGAAACTACACATACATCTCCTACTTTAAATAGTCCCTACACAAAGTCACCTTAAAAATGACATCGCAAGGGAACTAGGTATAATTACCTAAACATATTAATCAAGAGATAACAGTGCAATACATGTGTGTGTATCACTGTATCCTATAAAAAGGACCTTTATTTAATATATAAGTGTTGCTAAGTTGCTACTGCTTAAAATCAAAATATATATAACAAAATGAAATAACTTGTTTAGTTATCACAACTGAAAATCTATGATTAATACTCCCTCTGTTCCCAAATGTTAGTCCCTTTTGCTTTTTTAGATTCATCGATAATTCAATGCATCTGGCGTGGAGTATTGTTTTGTCCAGTTAAATGATGAAGCAATTGAAAGTATGAAATGAACTTACAAGTAGAGCCCGTGCTTATAAGCCATATCAGCTAGGCTTTGCTGGTCTCCAATACTAAAGTAACGCTTGATGATCATCTCCTGTTCCCCTCCTCTCTTCATTTTCTCTATCTTGTCCCACCACTCATTCTCATCAAGCACCTCTTTCTGCATTCCAAAAAAACAAAAATTCAACATGCAAAATCAATAATAAGAATAATTGATCAAATTATCTATCAAGTAAAGCACTATCGAACATGCAGCGAAACATTATCAAACACACACACACACACAAAAAGGCTTCGCACATTCACAAACTTCAAATTCTATCCACTAAAAACCTAAACCAGTCCCCATACTAATAGTAATAACAAAATTAATCAAAGTATCTATCTACCGAGGAAAGCACAATTGAACTTGCACTACGCATTACAAAAACTTCAAACTTCATTTTTCCAATTTCCGTCTGCTAAAACCCCCCAAATCAGTCAAAAGAACAATAAACAACAAAAATTAACCAAAATATCTATCTATCTAAGCATCATCAAAGCTTCAAATTCCAATTTTCTCTATGCAAAAAAACAAAAAGAACAAAACATTTTCTTCCGATCAATTTTGATTTTTTTACTCACATCAGCTTGTTGTTGTCTAAGGCGCTCAGCTCGCCAGACAGGGTCCCACCACCTCTGCTCGCCGCGTCCTCCTCCGCCGCCTCGACCGCCACCGCCGCCTCCACGGTGGCCACCTCCGCGGCCGGAGGATGAGGCGCCGCCCCTGCGGCCGCCGCCTTGGTAGTTAGGGCGGTAGGACATGAGGGAAGTAGAGATCCGAGGGAAAAGATTGGGTGCGGGCGAGTGCAGGGAAGTTTTTAAATGATGGCAGTAGTTGAAGTTAGTAGGGCGGAACAAGAGCCAGCAATGAGGCATTTATAGTCGTAGCGCGTAAAGTGGAGAGTGAGTGGGGTGCACTTTGGTTTGGTGGACACTTATACATGGCACTTGGGGGATGCATGCAACGTGTTTGATCAGAGTGAAATGGTATTGGGATGTGCTGTTATGCATTCCGCATGTGTATGGAGGGTGGTTTTTTTTTTTTTTTTTTTTTTTTTTTTTTTTTTTTTGTTTTTTAACAATGTGGAAGCAAATGTTGGAGAGTTTGATTAATGACACAGAAGAGAGTGACTAATAATAGAATGGAAAGGGAGGTAAGGCAAAGAATTAAGTCTTATCATTGTTGAGATGTTTAATGAGGAATAGGGAGGGAAATCTATTCATTCCTTTTATTTTTTACCCCTAATTTGGAGATCATAAAATGAGAGTTTGTTTTTTGTGGTTAAGGAGGGACAAAGTGATTCTCTATAGTCATTTTACTCATTCCTCTCATGTTACTTCTAAATAATGATTGACAAATAAGGAAGAGACATAAATCAAGTTAGTCTGTTATTTATATGTAAAACAAATTTAACGATGTAATTTTTCACGTGTTTCATGAAATAAATATACTTTATTAAATTTATATATTTTTAACAAAATTTAAACTAAAATCATTAAAATTTGTCATCATTTTATGTTTTACATGCCTTTATACATTGAAATTGAAAAAACTATGTTTAATATTCCTCATACGGTAATGTATTTTAAGGGATTATTTCTTTCTCTTTATATTAATAAAAGTACTAATATTATTTACTAATGAGTCACTCACATCTACCCATAAATTTACTATTTCTTTTATGTTTTTTATATGAATAAAAAGGAAAGTGTCATAATATTAGTCATATATTTTTATAATTTTTATAATACACTTACACTCATAAAAAAGTTGAGATTATAAAACGAACTGATGTATTTTAATTTTTTTGTGTAGACTAAGCTCGTTTCAATGTAAAAGAATAAAAATAAATAAGGGTTATATAACTTTTTTTTTTTTTGAATTTGTACCTTAATTAAAGAAAAAATTGGAGTTTGGTAATTAAATTTTTAGCCATGCCCTTAGGTTAGAGCGTTAATGTGGCAGTTAAAAATGTCACATACCCATGACCCACACATGATCGTCCATACCCGACCCATATCCCAATTATAACCCAACCCGAACAAAAACCCTAAATTCATATTTTCCCCAAATTTCCCAATTCCTCTCTCTCACTCTCGGTCATCTCCTTCCTCTCTCGAGCTCTCCCAATTCGCAGCGACCACAACCTGCGACCTCTGCTCACCACCACTTCCACGAGCAATCTGCAGAGAGGTTAGCTCCTAATTCCTCTTTCACCTTCTTCTGATTGATGAATCACAGTTTGTTTCTTCCTCATAATCTGCTAGTGAAATTCTGTGATAGATTGATAGTGTGGTGGAAATGATTTACGGATCAATTACATGTCCACTATGACTAGTTCGTCTTGTTTGGGAAAGAAATGGGAGAAATTGGTATCCATTTTTTTGTGTGAACAAATTGGAATGAATATGCTGAGGATGAAATGAGCTGAATTCTTCTAGAATAAACCAAAAAAAAGGGGAAATTTTTTGAAACGAAATTTAGTGATGGTAGTCTAGTTCTAGATCATACAATTGCCTTGTTAAAGTGCTGTACAATTTGTTCATAAACAAAGGGGTTATGTAAGAGTGACACAGCCTAGTTGTGATGGTATTATTTTTTTACAATTATCAGGTTGTAAATATCATTAATTTTTAATTTCATTACATTGATTTTGGCTTCAGACCCGTATGGTTGTTAGTGATTGTTACGTGTTCAGCGTTTAGTCCATGTGAGTGCTTCTGGTCTATTGTAACAAATAGTTGGTGTTTTTGGGAAACTAAAGTTAATTTTATATTGAACGTAGGAAAGAAACTAAATTTGAAATACATTGCTGCCAATCTAGTTTTTCATACTTTACGACTGTTCTCATTTTCTTTCATAATGTACTTCTTGGATATTTTTTCTGAAAAACTTTTGTCAGTACAATCTTTCTTTGCACGTTTGTTTTGTTTCTGTTTTGAAAATTGATATCTTGTTCTGGTCCTTTTAAACAGGCAAGAGCAGTAGTAAACATGAACACTGTTGCAAGGCATGCATCTAGCATTCTCAAAGGGACAAGTTGGACCCTTGAACCACGAAACAATTGGCATCGTCAATTGCAGCAGCTTCAGCAGTTTAGAGGCATACGGGTGAAGGTAATAAATGGGAATGTGGAACGGGCACTCACATTGATGCAGCGTGTGATGACATCAAGTGGGATTGAGCGGATGATAAAGCGTGAGCAGAGATTCCATATCAAGAACTCTGAGAAGCGGGTTTTAGCCCGAAAAAACTTGGAGCGGAAGATTAGATCTGAGGACCTTGCCAAAAAACTCAAGGCCATTATGTTGAAGAAAGTTAGGTAATTAGAAATCAGTCTTTTCTTACTTAGAACAAAGCATTATGGCTAAATATTTGTACTTCGACTCTGCCCTGATTTTTCTTTTGCATGAATAGATTTTGAATTTCTATCTGATGCTGTTGAAGTGAAAATGATTTATGCGAGAACTTTCACGTTCAAAGTATATTTCCCGTGCTATTAATTCTTGACAGTAAAATTTCAATTCAAGTATTGTGCTTTTCTCTCTTAACATCAATAGTTATTTTTTTTTTCTGGGATATAGTATTTTAGGGATTCTTTACGCAGAAAAAAGATTCAAATAATAATGATGCTCATCTTGTCGTTTCATCTTCTATGTCTGGCCTGCATTCTTTGACCAAATAGACATGTTAACGTTTGGGAGAAGGTGAAAAATAATCTTGATTCATGTCATGACCTTCTGATGTTATTACTCTTGGATCTGTTGCTGCGACAAGTTAGTCTAAGTTTTTAAGTGGTGCTAATCATTATGTGAAACCTTGCTTTGCATACGTATGAATACCTTATGTGCTGGCATATTCTTTCAAACTATTGGTAAAACAGTTTTGTTAATCGACATGGTGACTTTGAAGTTTTCAACAATTTTAGGATTGAAGGAGAAGCATTTGGCTTACTCATTCCCAGTCATGGGTAGTAAAGGCATTTTTGGATCATCAGTAGTCAGACAGAGTCAAGTAGTTGTTTCTTCTATGGTTTTGGATTAGTGTTATATAATCTTTTGAAAGACTGTATTATTTAGCATCGGTTTCCTGGATTCCTAATAATTTTGGGTATACACTACGTGGAAATCTGAATTTGATAACGTCTTAGAAGTAGGAACTGCTAATATTTCCTCCTTGTCCCTGTCTTATGGAGGCGTGCTTGCTTGTTCTTCCATCTATGCCCAAGTAAAGTAGTTAGGGTAACACCGAAGGCCTAATAGGGTCTGATATGCATGTCTCATTCCCCTTCATTATAAGTTTTCTCCTGTTCTTTTCCCATGTTTGACTTGCTTAATTTCGTACTTTGCTTCTATCCTTATTGTGTACTGATATTTATTTGTATGTGGCAGGGGTATGTGAGAAAGATATACTGCTAGAGCGCAGAAAATGGTTACCAAGTATCATTTGGTAGGCGGCCCTCTTTTTTCTGTTTCACTTTCCTTGCGCTATTCACCATTTATCCTCATGTATTTTGTTGGCACCTTTCGTTCCCAAGGCAGTATACAACAAAATAAAGTTTCAGTTGGCACATTATTTCAAATTGCCTCAGTCATGTGTACTTTGGTAGTTCCAATTCCTGGCATCAAATGCATGCCTATAGTCTGTTTAACTATGAACCAAAAAGCCATTTTATATTAAGGTACAACAGTTAGTAATCAGTTTGGATGGAGATGTGTTGCGACCTCTATTTTGTGATGGCAGTTTTATTTAATTCTATGCAGCATCCAGTTGGTTATACCAGGAGATATGTTCTTTTTATGTCACTCTGGGTTCTTTAACAAGTTACTACTCAAGACAAGAATCCTCTTCTTAAATGCAAATGATTAATAATAAAATATAAAAAAATAATGAATATAAGGGTATAATTTTGATATATGGGCAATGTATCAAAATTAGTTTTTAAATATAAATGACTAAATAAATAGAGTAAATAAACTAATAGACATGTTGAAGACTTCTACACTTATTATTCTTTTTGTAATTGTAAGCGATGTCTAATGGATATATCTGATCACATATCGTGTTCTGCTTTAACTTGATTGATGCTTATCTTCTAATGTTGAAGATTTATGTTTACGAAATGTTTATGCTTGGGTTAAATGTTGAGCTACTCAGAGAGTAGTAGGGTTAAGTGGTAAACAGGTCGTGAATTCAGATAAATGTGCTGTTAGTCACTATTTTGGGGGGGGGGTAACTTTTTAAGGGCAACTAGACTTGGGAGATTAGAGGGAACCTAATCTCTAGTTATATCAAAAAGGTTCCTGAACTTGACAAGCATATTGAACAAGTCAATGTATGGTGAGGTTCACATGATACCTTTACTGCATGACATTGACATTGGGTGTATTAGTCAATTCTTATGCGCTGCTGCCCAGCTCAGAAAGGCTGTATTCTGAGTAATTATTTATTTGGCCACCAAGAAATTTGTAGTTGCTTGTTGAAGTAAGAGAAATCTTTTATTCTTATTCATTTGTAGAATGACACATAATGAACACTGATCATTCTTTTCTTTTAAATTACTTGCATTCACTAATGTGATATACAATGAATAAATTAGAACTAGAGGTTTCAAAACTACAAATTTCTCTTGGCAATGTCATGGTCAAGCTCCATCAATCTGTGCAATCTCTGAGAGTAGGTTTTATGCTGAATTTCCTCATCACTACCAAGTATACAAATTTTTGCTTGCCCTTTTTTCTTTTTTTTTATACCATTATGTTAAAAAGATGGTGTAAAGGGAAAGTAAAATGACGCGCGATGAGATAGTAGGACATGCATTTCCATTACGAGCAAGTACATCACAGTTTCATTCTACGCTTTAGTGTATCAAATTGAAATTATCTTACCTTAAAAGGGGTCTTTCATCTCGTCTATATCTTGTTAGCTAGTTTCAAACTTCCTTTACGCTTAAGCAAAACTAACAAGTAAAAAACAAATTATGTGTGACTGTGGTTGAGGGAATTATTGTACATTTTTCTTCTTTAATCACAGATATTTTGTGAGCTTGCTTGTTTTATTTTAAAGATCAAATTTAAGACCATCCATTATTGATTAAAGAGTTGGAGTTCTTATCACTTTAAATGTCATGTCTCAATAAAGGTTAATATGTAATTTTTTGAAAGTTTAAGAATAAATTACGAATAGTTTATTGATTAAAATTTTATTTTGGTCCTCTAATTTTACGCTTGTCGCCGCATTAATCATCTAAAAATTTATATCATTGTATTAATCTCTCAATAATTTAAAGTACTATAAATTGGGCATTTTCTTAGCTAATGAGAAAATCAATTAACAAAAGATGATGTAACACAATTAAAAGCAAACAAAATAAAGTGTTAAACGTAACTTTTAAAAGTTTAAAATTGTCAATTTTGTTCGTAAAATCTGAAAGAATAACAAGAACAATATCTTAACCCTTTCAAAGACCATTGACACCCTTGAGTCATGGAAACGTAGTAGTTGAATTGGAGTAAATTGTGAGAGCGAGTGTATATCGGGTGTTGCGCGTCAATGAATCCTACGCGCTTCCTCTACCCCTGCATCACGCATCACGCATCACGCGCCACACGGTAACTCTCTTTCCTTCTCTGTCTGATCCATGTGTCAATCTTTTTCTTCACCCGCCATTGACTTCCCAGTCCGCTCTTATAAACACAAAACAAACTCGAAAACCATACCCCCTCTCAAATTTCCCCAATCATCATAATTTTAATTAACAAAAAATTATAATAGTAAAATTAAAAAAATAAAAATGAACGACTTGTTTTCCGGCTCCTTCTCCCGCCTCCGCAACGAGCGCGCCTCCCCGGACCGCCACCACGTCATCGAGATGGCCTCCGCCGATCCTGCCGCCTCCACCGGCGGCGTCCACCTCGACAAGTTCTTCGAGGACGTGGAGGCCGTCAAGGACGAGCTCCGCGAAGTGGATCGGCTTCTGCAGAGCCTCCAGGGCAGCCATGACCAGAGCAAGACGCTGCACAACGCCGCCGCCGTGCGGGACCTCCGGTCGCGGATGGACGCCGACGTGGCGGCGGCGCTCAAGAAGGCGAAGGTCATCAAGCTCCGCCTCGAGGCGCTCGACCGGTCCAACGCCGCCAACCGGAACCTGCCGGGATGCGGACCGGGCTCGTCGTCGGACCGGACGAGGACGTCGGTGGTGAGCGGGCTGAAGAAGAAGCTGAGGGAGTCGATGGAGAGCTTCAACGAGCTAAGGCAGCAGATCTCGGCGGAGTACAGGGAGACCGTGCAGCGGCGCTACTTCACCGTCACCGGCGAGAATCCCGACGAGAAGACGCTCGATCTCTTGATCTCCACTGGTAAGAATCGGTTTCTGTTTGGTTCATGTTTTCGAAATTACCAGAATTTCGATGGAAAATTAGGGACTGAATAATAGCAAACCAAACACGCCTTTAGATGAGTATTTTAAAAGTCAAACTATATCCAATTCTCAAAGATCGAGGGCATTTTTTTTGCTTTGTGATGAGTTAGTGTTTTCCTCATTGGAATTTGATTTGTTATGTGAAATGTTATGCTTATACATGTACGTGATGAATTTCTCCATTATTTTGTTGAATTTCTAACATCAAATTGGAGTATGATAGAGATACAGGACTAGGGAAGTTGGACGAAAAGTTATTAGTATCAGAATTGGCCTTTTGAATTCTAGTCTTGGAAGGTTATTAGGAGATAGCTTCTTCATGAGTAAACCTTCAAATGGTAACTTACTCATGCCGAAAGACTGATTTTGTCAACTTTTGATAATTTGGGGGAACAAATTTGATACTTTTCATAAGTTAGGGACGAATTTGAAATTTTACTCCCTTCTTCACAGAAGAGTAAGGACAAAGTCAGAGTTTCGAGTGTTATACTTGTTATGAAACTTGCTTGGAAACAAGTTTATGCTAACTTGGCGAGGGTTGACTTCAGAAGAATTTCCTTCCTTGTGTGACGATTAATTTCTGCAATGCATCATCCCTTGAATTTCTAACATATCAGATCAAACGAGTCTTCCAAATTCAAGTCTGTGATGCACCACTAAAAGATAGCTTGTTTATTGTTGTGTTGGTTCTTGTGCTTCGAAATTCTGTGTTTGAGTCCTTTTTTGTCTAAATCTGATTGAAAAATTCTTGTATAAACAAAATTTCGGCTCTCCATATTTAGGCATACTCACAAAAAAGTTGATGGGATCCATGAACATGTGACTGTATCTTGAATAAAACTAGTGGGATTCACTTTTTTTTTTTTTTATGTTGAGTGAGCCTAAATATGATATGATGTGTTGGAATAATACTTATGCAAGAATCTCCGAATCTGATTGTATACAAAGTTGAGAGATGTGGTTATATAATCTGAGTTTCACTTTTGTGCAGGGGAGAGTGAGACCTTCCTTCAGAAAGCCATTCAAGAACAAGGCAGGGGTACAATTCTGGACACCATCAATGAAATTCAAGAGAGGCACGATGCGGTGAAAGAGATTGAGAAGAATCTCAAGGAGTTGCACCAGGTGTTCCTTGACATGGCAGTTCTGGTGCAGTCTCAAGGCGAGCAATTGGACGACATTGAGAGCCATGTCGCAAGAGCTCACTCATTCGTGCACACCGGAACTGAGCGGTTGACGACAGCAAGGAAGTACCAGAAAAACACCAGGAAATGGACCTGTTTTTGTATTATTCTTGTTCTTGTGATCGTCTTGTTGGTGGTGCTCTTCACTGTGAAACCATGGAAGAATAGTGGCAGCGGTGGCAATGGTGGCAGCCAGCCTGCTCCGGCTCAAACACCTCCTTCTCCTCCGCCCCCTGCCGGTGCTTAACCTACGGGATTGAGGGTCTATATAAACTTTGGTGCATATTAGTTTCATTTATTTTTTATTTGAAGACTGAGCCTATGTTTTGGGATCTATGGCAAGGGTGAGAGAGAGAGAGAGACTAACATGGATTTTGAAAGGGATTCTGTGGAGTGGCCAAATTTAGTTCTATTTTCAATCCACCGAAAGGTTTGACGATGAATCTAGGTCTATAATCTGGGAAGGAAACGGTTGTTTGTTCTGTTGAGGTGAGATTTTTAGAGATCATTATTTTTGGGGCGTCACATTCGTTTTCTGTAAGTAAATATTATTATGCATTGCGTAGTGATAGTTTATATTTATATTTTTATGGGATCTTCCCCTACATATGATGTAAAAAAAATATATTATTCTCCCCTTATGCATAATTGCTCTCTTCTCTTTATGGTACAAATTTGTGAGCCTCCATTAAGCTAAGAGGCAGAGCAACGTTGAAAATGTTCCCTGCCCCCCAACTGATAAGTGTGTTAATTATAAGGCAAAAGCTCAAACCAGGTCCAGCTGAATCTGTGAATCATACAATATACAAGTTTACACTTCCCCTCCATCAGGAAAACAAGTCTTTGTTAGGCATTGACTTTTGTAGGCACTTTATATAAATATTAAACATGTATAATGTTGTACTGCTCACAATGCATTACTCAAATTAATAGTTGAATAGAGAGTGCTTAGGCTACTTAACAAAATCTCTGGAACAAAGATCCTCATTTTGATAGGGTTATGTTCACACTTTCTCACTATTTATTTCCATGATCATATCATATTAATATGATTATTGACCTCTAATGAATAGGAATGTAAATATAATCATCTTCTTGATCTATATCTCCTTTAAGAAAGCATTTTAAAAATTCAGTGTAATCCTGCTCTGTTTGAAGAAACTCTAGGATACTTGTCCAATGCTTCGATTCTATCTTTTGTTCCTTTCTTAATCTTTTCGTGTTTTGTTAAATTTTTGCAAGGGCTGAAAAATGTCTGTGTCACAAATTAAATTATTGATATCATGTCATCAGTAACTAAAGTAAAATAATAGAATTTTGTCATATATATTTTCTTTCTTTAGTGATGTTTTATATTTTTGTGGTAGTCCATATTGTCTGCGGAATCTACTGCCCATAACCCTGAAGATCGCCAAATCACAATCACTGCTTAACCACTTGGTGTTCCGATCACAACTCCAAGTTGAATATATATAACAACTTTTCGATCATGTAGTTATTAGCTAACGTATTTTTTTTCCAATCCAATATATGTTTATTGTACTATAATAGCCAAAGAAATTGATTGACAAGTGCCCATGATCATGGATATATTGTATACGGTAGCAAGACTATAAAGAGGAAAACAATGACAAGGATAAGGGGGGAAAATTGTAACTATTAGGTGGGTGATTGCTCTAATATTCTGTCTTTTATTTAAAATCTCACATCTTATTTCACATTCTCATTAAATTCTATATTTCTTTGATTTTCACTTTACATTATTATCTTTATTGTCAACAAATGAGCAAAGACACAAATGATTTTGATTAGTAAGATAATTTATCTTCATTTCCTGCATTATAGCTTCAGTTTTAAACGTGTTGCTTATGCTCTATGATTTTGGTTTTAGATGTATGCGATTGTTAATTTATATATTAACACATAACTCCTAATATCACATACACACAACAATCATTTAACAAATAACTAACTAATTGAGTCTCTTATTGATGAGTCACGATTTTTGGTGGCATTGTCAACATGTATTTTATTAAAGAAGAGCCTTATAAGGGGTATGAATGCGTATAAGATAACTCTCAAAAAAACAAACACTTTGTTGGGATTCCTGTTTCGACATAAGTTCATGTTGAATACCTACTATAAAAAAAAATTAAGTTTATATAGGAATTGGAATTTGATTATATTCTATAATCTATGACATGGAAAAGCAAATGCAAGAACTCAAATCTCTAAAAAAAAAATTGCTTAATTATATTTTACATTTTTGACGAAATTATGTTTTCAAGAAATTAAGGTGTTTGATGAATTGTTTGATATATGAAATGTAACTTTGAACCGTCGAAATCATTTATTTTTTTTATATGACCTATTATGTGATCTGTTCTTATCATAAGAAATAGATATTACTAAATATGTGTGAAGACATATCACTTAAATGATATATTATTTTTTTTATCATCTCTATTTAGTTTTCTTTCAATTTTTTTTTATAAACTACCGAAACATTGTATTTAATGATTTAAATTTTGATAATTTATTATTACTTTATATAAATTTATTTTGTTGATATTCACTAATTTATTTGATTATTTTAGCATGATAAATATTGATAATTTGTATAATATTTTAAAATTAATTTTAAGTTAGCTGCAAATCAATCTCAATTTAATTTTTTTATTCATATTTACAAAATTAATTCTATTTTGTATCTAGTTAAACTGATTTTTAAAGACGTGGCCATATATATATATATATATATATATATATATATATATATATATATATAACAAGTCCATTACACACGCAAGTGGTGAATTATGTGAAATAGAAAATTAAGAGCTGTCAATGTTTACAATGACAATTCCTTCTGACTCGATAATCTCTAGAATTTTTAATACCATTTTCGATTATCTTTATTTTATTTTATTTATACTTTTACAAAATATCTTTCGCATCATCATTTTCATAAACACGTTTAGTCGAATGACAAGGCAATGATTATAAAGTTCTCTAAACTACATGAAAGCTTAAAGGGAGTTTCCACTTTCCATGCTGTGATACTTCTAAATTTCTTTTTTTAACAAAAAGGGCTGCATCTGGTTATTATTCTTGCATTTTGGGTGCCTCTCTCATCACCAACATAATATTGTATCCACCTTTATATGTCTTTCGCTTTCAATTCCAAGCAAAAATCGACCAAATGTCAAAGACCGAGAGCATGTTTTGGTTTAATTTTTTAAAGAAGTCGTAATGTATGATTTGGTTAATGTATGATTTGGACAAAAGTTATCTCTTATAACTTGGACATTTATTTCTCTATGTATTAAAAATATAATTTTCCTTTTATGTTATCATTAAATATTTTTTTTTTGAGTATTTCAATCTCAAACCCAAAACTTTTTAAAAAGGGACACGTTTTTCTACCACTCAATTTAACTTTTGTTAATAATTAAGAGCGTATACGGAAAATCATGCTAATTAAGAATAGTTAAGTAAAAATCCCTTCGACCTTATCCCATATTCAATTGTACTTCCTAATTTTCTTGCCCTTTAAAGCGATTTTTTTTAAAAAAAAAATTTTGGCAACGCGGAATTTCAATTTTCTCACCAACACCAGCATATAAGAAACAGCAAATATTATATTAATACGTGATATTGAGAGATAAAATAGTTTTTTAAAATAAATATTATTCGTACTTTTTAAAAATAGTCACTTAATAATCATTTAATAGAGATCTAACATTACAAAGCAAATAAACAAGCAATGTCATCAAACGCTTTTGTTCGTGCATGTATGAGTTTAATATTACTACAAAACAGAAAAACATTCATTGATATTAACATTTATGTGTACTCGTGTACGCATGTATCTAATATTTATTTATTTTATGTGTTTGACAATGTTTATTTCTCTATTATGTAATATTTATTTCTTTATGGAGTCACAGTTGGATACCTAATTTTTTTGGGGTATAAATGATGGAGTTATTTTTTAATTATTCAAAATGTAAAGACCAAAGTGTGCCCACGTATAAAGTAAATATTTTAATTTCTTGAAGTACATATCAAAAAAGATGAGAGATAAAATTACCTCATTTTATATATTTAACGACTTAAAGTGGAATATCAAATTTGAGAAACTACTTTTTCACTGGATTATATGGATGAGGAGCAATATGACTATTTTGTCTTGTATCATCAGCTTGAACTTACCTTTGTTTTTGTTTAATTACTTTTGCCCCCATAAAGATCCACAAGAAGCTTCTCAGGCAGGTACACATTACAGAACACATAGGAAGAATACATGCTAGTATTAGCAGTGTAATATTGGCAACTGCAAAACCAGAAAACCCACCTTCTCACGCAATGCAACTTATTTTCTTCTATTTTTCTTCTTCCCTCTATTTCTTAGCTGCTTCCAATTTGCACTTTATAGGAATTTTCCCCATCAAAGTACCCATTTGTCCATTCTTCCTATTCTCCCCAACCCCCACTTTGACCAAGCCCCTTTGTCCACTATTCCAATCTAGTTATTCTTTAATTATTTCATAAAATTTAAACACATGAGACATGAAACCAACATGACCACATTTTACACAATGTATTTTTTATTTTTTTGTGTATATAAAATATAAATCCACCATTTGTGCAACTTTTATCACCTGTTGCATAAAAATAATCAGTGTATACTATTCCTTCAAAGAAAAATTAGAAGGTACAACCAAAATAATAATTATACCAATTCATGTGACAACATCCTACATAGGATTGCTATTGAACCAGTCTTCTTGGCCACTTCCACACATCTCTATGAACTATTATTCAAAATTCAAACATGAACCAAACCTTTTTCATTCAAAACCTACCATTATATATATAAACAAAACCTTCCTCAAGCCAGAAAGGCATATACATATACATATCCACACATTCATATTCTCCAAAACCTCCTCTTTTTTTCTTCCAGCATAACCAAAACTATCAAACCTTACAAGAAACAAGAACAACAATCATGAACGATTTGTTCTCCGGCTCCTTCTCCCGCTTCCGCAACACCGATCAAGTCTCCCCAGACAACCACCACCACGTCATCGAGATGTCGGCGACAGCAGATGGCGGAGTCAACCTTGACAAGTTTTTTGCAGAGGCAGAGACGGTGAAGGAGGAGCTAAAGGAGCTAGAGAAGCTCCACGAGAGCCTAAGAAGGTCTCATGAGAAGAGCAAGACCCTTCACAGCGCAAAAGCTGTGAAGGATCTTCGGTCCAGCATGGATGCTGACGTGGCAATAGCTCTTAAAAAGGCTAAGTTCATTAAGCTCCGGCTTGAGGCATTGGACCGGTCCAATGAGGCAAGCAGGAGCGTGCCTGGTGCTGGACCCGGTTCATCCTCGGACCGGACCAGAACATCCGTGGTGAGCGGGCTGAGAAAGAAGCTAAAGGACTCCATGGACAGCTTCAACGACTTGAGACAACAAATATCCTCAGAGTATAGAGAGACCGTACAACGTAGATACTACACTGTCACAGGAGAGAACCCTGATGAGAAAACCATTGACCTCCTCATCTCTACTGGTAAATACACACACATATATATATATATTTATATATTTTACACAATTTAATTTCTTTTATCATAAATGTTCATAATTAAACTCCGGAGTCTGTTTAAGAAACCCTGTTCTAAACTTTTTTGTTTGTTTTTCATAGGATAAGATTCTTAAGATTGATCATATAAATTCGGTTAAAATACATATATGCCTCATGTTCTGGTTCAAAATTCTATTATGGCTATGTGAATTTATCAGCCAACATAAAGTAGTGTAAAACTTCAGCAATCATGCATGTGCAGTTGTGCACCAAATATTAAAATTTAACAAGTTTAAGGATTTGAGTTCATAGGAAGTTTTTAATTACAGTCTATGGTTGAAAGATTCCTTCCCTACCATTTTATGCTATATTAAGTTATTTGAGGATTCTGGTTGACCAAACTCAAAAGGGCCAAACTATTGAGTTTTCAAGTCATGGACATGTATAGTAATGTAATAGAATTGAATTAAAAAAATATAGTAATATAATAGAATTGGGACAACATGAAAAGTTTTCAAAATTTAATTATTATGCATTGATCGTATCATCCAATTAAATCTCTCTAAAATACATACGATTGTTAAAGTATTAGGTGAGATAGTCTCTGACATAATGAAATTTGATTAGATAACAATATATTAATAATTAATCAAAGGGTTTATGCCTATTAAACAAAAGTAGTGATGAAGAAGGTAATTTGCTCAGCATGACGATATTGAAAGATTATATTAATTTTTAATTTTGTGGTGGTTCAGGTGAAAGTGAAACTTTCTTACAGAAAGCCATAGAGCAGCAGGGGAAAGCAAACATCATGGACACAATCCAAGAGATCCAAGAGAGGCATGACAGTGTGATGGAGATAGAGAGGAGCCTCAATGAACTGCACCAGGTGTTCCTTGACATGGCAGTTCTTGTCCAATCACAGGGCGAGCAGCTTGATGACATAGAGAGCCACGTGGCGCGAGCTAATTCGTACGTGAGGGGCGGGGTCCAGCAGCTCACTGTTGCAAGGAAGCACCAGAAGAACACCAGGAAGTGGACCTGCATAGCCATCTTAATCTTGCTCATCATCATATTGATCATAGTCCTCCCAATTGTTCTAAGAAATTGATTGTTGACAAAGTCAAAAAAATGGAATTGGTGGTGGCTATGTACAAAATTGGACTAATTCAAAAGCTTATTATGAGTCAAGTCAACAGCACATGCCGCCTTTGACCATTGCATTAGAAAATACCTTGCTTTTGATACCCGTAATTTTACTGACATGGGCCACGACCAGTTCTTAAATTATAAAATTAGTCATAGGGGTCTTTTACGTTTTTAAAAATTAGTTAAATTAGTTTTTTATTATTTTTTAAATTAGTTCATCTTAAAAATTAATTTAATTGACTTTTATCAATTTAGAAAATAATATGTCCATTTTTATAATTTAAAATGAACTTGATTGATGTAGACAATTTTAAAAACGAATTTGAATGTTTACTCTAATGTTATTTGTACGTGAAAAGTAAACATTTTTTTTGTAAACACTAGAGATAAAAGAAAAATCATATCCTATCCTATTTGTGAGTTTTATAAATTAAAATCTTAACCCTACTCAAAAAAAATATTTAAACCATTACTTTATCCTACCCATTACTTTTTAAAAAATATTTTTATGTTACAAAAATGTTAGCTACATTTAATTTAGTACCTAAAAATAACATAATTTAAATTAACAACTACACAATTGGTAAAAATTAAACAACAATAACAATTTTAACGCAACAAAATCATAAATTATATCGAATATAATAATCTCTAATTTTAACAACTAGAAGATATAACATAATTTGTTTGATATATAGAGAAAAATAAACTAAGTTATATGTAATATGCAAAACAATCATATAACACCAAAGAAAGAGACTTCCAGAGAGCTTAAGCTCTTCTATTATATAATGAACTTTTTTGTTATAATATAATGAAACTACATGGCAATGAACTTCCCAACAAAAACTCACAAACCAAAAATCAAATTCCTGTCTTCAAATCAATATAGACCATTCCAATGAAGACAAGCAGGAACTAAAGTAGCTCAATGAGATCCAATTCAAAAAACAAAAATTGCTAAGATATCAAACTACCCCAGATGGAAAAGCAGCTTAAAAAGATGTAAACTTTATACCAAAAAATTAAAAATTAAAAATAAAGAACATACATGAAACTTCACTTTCTGGGGTTGTGGCATTCAAATATTCATATTCTAGGGAGGAACCACATAATCACAAAAAAGAGGGGGGCAAATCTCAAAGAAACAGCAGCCAATGATCCAATCGAACACAGCAAAACTTGGAGACAGAAGCAGCTGAATTGAAAGCACCAATACGGGTTACATAACATGGGTGGTTTTTTCTTCCTCTTCTAGACGAAAAAATGAAGGGAAAAAAAAAATAAACAAGCAAATCCAGTGCAAAATCTATTTAGGAACAGTGAAGAAAGAAAAAGGAAAATATTTTTAATTCAAATACATAACCAAAAAATACATAAAAAGATTGTTTTCTAAGACAAATTAAAAGGAAATAGATTTTTGACTGGAGAGGTTAAAGCATAGCAATACTTTTAAACATAGGAAAATTCTTCCATGACATAAGGTGTGCTGGCTCTGATGAGTTGGAAAACTTGAAGTGCTCAAAGCTAGCTTATCTCTCAGGTTGCGTTTAACGATTAGTATTGTATTATATTTGATTAATGTCTAAAGACATACTTATCTATATTTATATCTTATTTATAGAAAATACACTCTAAATGACTTAAAATACTCTTGTTACATTAATTTAATATAAAAAATACATTATTTTAATCTAAAAATTGTGTTTCCGTGTCTTATATCTGTGTCTCAACAAAACAAAAATACATAAAATACATTAATTTTCTGCCCTGAAACAAAATTTTTGTACTTGTCCCATTAACTAAACAGAGTTATGTGTCTTTATGTCTTTGTTTTTCCGTGTTGTCTCATCAACCAAACGTAATCTTAATAAATACTTTTAAGAGAGATGATTCTTAAGATGATATCACAACTATTATGACCAAAAGGTTAAGGGTTCAATCTTTCTATGTTACAAGCCAAAAGAGCTTTTACTTGAGGGAGCATGTAACACAATATAATATAAAATTATTAAAATTATTTTCTTTTATCAACTTAATCTTTTGAAATTTTACAAGAACTAAAAACTTAATTAAACCTAATAGACATTGGTGAAGAATTCATTTTAGTAACAAAATCCTGCATCAAATTTCAGATAAAGTAGGAGAGAAACCAAAAAGAAACAAGTGCACTAAACAACACTATCACTTGCATAAAAGATTTAGTGCTTCTCCTCCTCAGGAGTGTCTTTTGGAGGAACCTTTGATTCCACTTCTTTGGGAGATTTCTCAGCTGCCCTGAAAAAGATAACAAGACCACATTACAATCTAATGAATATATCAGTTATATAATTGATAAATAACTATTACCGAAGTCAACACAGAAAACAGAACAATGACAAAATAAATGACAGATATGTGCTTCAAAAGCATAATCAAAATGAAGCATTCAAGGACCAAGGACCAAGTCATAGGATCATCGACAATAATAATCATCAAGAGCTCCATCAAAGCCGCCAAGAATTCATAACTAGAATTGAAGAACAAGTTATCAAAATCCAGGAAACCAGGCAAGAACTTTCAAGGAAAGAAAAAAAGAGGGAATCATTCCCCGTATTCGGAAATCTGAAGACCTCAAACTGCACTATTTGTTCTCCTCCAAACTAAAGGAATAACTTTACAATTTTTGCTTTTAAAAAATTATCATTTACCATTTCACCTCCTAAATTGAGTTAGTGGCAACCACTACTTCTAACGAACCCCATACTTAGCCATCCATGTGCCATTACTTCATCAAAATCCAAACCCCTCAAAGAAATCTCTATTTATAAATTATTTTTAAACTTGGAATAAGCTAATCCAAACAAGCATACACTTAACGTTCTAATCAATGATTATCACCTTGTGTCAAACAATGTTTTTTTTGACTAAATGGAGTCGGCTACCTGAATCAGACACGCCGTTACACGCTATCTATCACAAAGTCATATCCACAGCCATGCCATTAAAATTTGAGATTACTTTTGATGCTCTGAGAAGAGTTTCACATTTTTATTCAATCACATCAGCAAAATTGAGCAAAATGCGTTTGTTCCACCTTATCTGGGTTTTAAAAAATCACCTTTTGTTTTCAGCCTTTTCGTACAAGCTAAATAGAACAGGTTTTCAGAAAAGTCCGTTTTTCTTCAATTCTCTATATCAAAAAAGACAAAAAAAAAAAAAAACATTTTAATCACTTTTGTTTTAAAAAAGACGAAACAAACGCACCCTAACTCTCACGCTTTAGTACCTCAAAACTCTTACAACAGTGCATTAAAATCAAATACTAAAAAAACAAAACAATTCTTTCGCCGCAGAAATGAAAACGAAGAGTTGCACAGAGAGAGAGAGAGTGTGTGTGTGTCTCTTACTTGGAAGAAGAAGAAGAAGTGGAGGCGGATTCTTCTTCGAGCCAGTTGCGGATGTGCTTCACGTTTCGCCTGAAAATCGACGCCGATTGCTTCACGTCGCTCCGCAGCAGGAGTATCTCCGCGCTCACCCCCGCCACCATCAGCACGAAATTCGTCAGTCCCATCCCTATTTCTCTCTCTCTCTTCTTTGGTACGAATGATACGAAGCAACGAGCGGACGAGTCACTACAAACTCGGGAAGTTAACTCAGTGGGGCAAGGTAAAAGCGCTGCTGGGACTTGGGAAAGACGAAATAACAATGAAAGTTTCTGGGCTTTTTGGGCCTCTGTTTTGGGCTTAGATGAATACCTGATTGTTGCTTTTTGTTTTTTTCCCTGAAACTCGCTCATGTTCCCCAACTGGCCATCTTTCTTCTTCCCTTTTTCAAGCAAAACACTCGCTCTCTAGGGCACTTTTACAAACACCATTACCGCATTTGGAGAAGATGACAGAATACAAAAATAGAAAACAGTAATAACAGAGACCTGCCCTGAAAGCAGAGTCATCGCCCCAAAGCCTTGCTTGCGCTCACACTCTCTCCAGGGCACTTTCACAAACACCATTACCGCATTTGGAGAAGACGACAGAAAACAAAAATAGAAAACAGTAATAACAGAGAACTGCCTTTGGCCTTGATTTGGCATGTGTATGAGTCATCGACACAAAGCCTTGCTTGCGCTCACCCTCTATATAAATGAAGCTACAAGGAAGAGGCGCTCACACTCTTTCATTCTCTTTCACTATCTTCAAAAATGGCTTCTATTGTTAAGCGTTTTTGTGACAAACTTAAGGTGGCTATCAGTGGGAAGGGCAAGGGGAAGGGTAAACGGAACGGGAGCGGGAGCGGGAGCGGGAAGGGGAAGAAGGGGAAGAAGAGTGCGGCTCCACCGATATATTCGGTGAAAGGTATGTATCATTCTTTACTTTTACAATTAATTAAGTAATTGATTTAAACCGTTTTGAACAAAAATGAATAGTGAATGGAGAAGAGATTTTGGGTAAGTAAGCTTATTTTGGAATCAAGGAAGAGGAAAGGATGAAGAACACATGAAAATGGGACCTATGAGGGTTGGATGGTGAGGGGTGAACAGCCCTGCCTCCCAATCCAAGCCCTAGTGTGGGTGGTTTGTTGTGTGGAGTCTGAGAATCAATCAGCATTGTGGATGATGGTGGATGGTGATTTCTCTGGTTTTTCTCTCTGATTTTTCCTCTATGTTTGTTGTTCTTTTTGCCTCCCTTGTTCTCTCTTGTTCTTTGTTGTGTTATTTTCGTTCTGTTTTTCCCATCCCCCTTCAGGTCCTCCTCCTTCTCTTTTTATCTTCTTTTTCTCTCTTCTTTTTCCCTCATTTTCTCTCTCCTCGGATTCCCCTGCTCCCTTGGTGCTCCTGCAGGTCATGTTGCCTTCAGGGAGCTGCAGGTGCAGGTCTTGGCTGCCTGCTCCCCAAGCCTGCANTTTTTTGGTTCTTTTTGGGCCTTTAATTATCCCAACATTTGCTTAAAAAACGGCCTAGACTGGCAGAAAAACATTTAGCACGGATTTGTCGTTATTCTGTTGCAATTTTTTAAATTTAGCGAGAAAATGTTATTCCGTTGCGAATTTTGTCGCTAACACAAAATATAGCAACGAATTGTGTTTCCGTTACTCAAATCCATTTTTCTAGTAGTGTTTTCTTGGTGGCGCACTAAAAACTTCATTATAGATCATATAGTTTTTGATGCCATCTATAATTAGAGCATAGCACAAAATTAAGATTATGGTCAAGGATTCAAGAGCCTTGTCTAATTGTTTTGTGATCCCTTTTTAGTATTTTTCTTTTCTCTGAGCAATAAAAAGAGAAGATAAAAGAATAAGATCGGATGAAATCACGGCATGAAATTCTTGCCTCAACCTTTTGGAGATTCTTTTTGGTGGTTTTTACACAAGTTCTACAAAATGTAAATAATGGGAAAGAAAATAATCGTGTCACTAACCTAGTATCCTTATTTCATATCATAGCGATTTGGTTGGGTCAAGTACTTGAAATAGCAGTTCATGGAGGACAACAATAAGTAGTAGAATAAATTCAAGTAAAAGAGTTTAATTTTATGGAAAGATAAGATAAAGTAAAATGAAACATTGTATCTAATGATATAAATTTGGTATTCATTTAAATGTATAGACATCGCATACGTCGGTATGGCTTGGATTATCAATTTAATCAGCACCTTTTCCTTGCTGAGTTTAACAAGATTTCCATCCATCCATCTTCCTCGTAATGCAGTTTTGGATCTTCCCCTAGGACGGACCACTCCTGAATTTCTAGTGTGCTGGAACATATTTCTCGAAGATGAGCCCCAACTTATTGGTGTTTGGCCTTGGAAAAGAGATTAAGGATTCTCATTAGTCCAAAGGCATTACTCTGGTTGACCTTGGAGAACAAGTGTTATGACGGGAGCACCCTGAAGAGTCCCCGCGACCTTATCCTTCAAGAACATGTGTGGGAGTGTGTTGAGGGTCTCCCTGCCGTAAACCTCTTTGTGAACTGATGTTCTGTGAGGTGTGAGCATATGCCATTAATAGACGACCTAATAGATGAAGTCACAACAGCTTGTTGGTCTAATTAAAGTGTTTTTCCACCTTTAGAATGAATGCCACTACGGTCTCGTTAATCCTCTAGAAGCATTCCACTATGGAAGAATTCCTTGACCACCTCACATACTATAATCTCCTTGGTATGCCGGTGTTTTCTGTAAATCAAACAGTTGAAGCCATCATCGTCCAAGGCTTTCATTGCTCTAAGATGCTCAACCGCTTCCTTAATGTCCTTATCTGTCACCTCCAGGCAAAGCATTTCGTTCATCTTAGTAGTCACTACATTAGGAAAGGTCGATGTGCACTCTAGAATTTATGGTGTATCTCCAGATTCATACACCTTCTTATAATGCTCTGTGATGAGACTGGGGATAGCTTGTTGACCTTCCACCCAACTTCCCCTTCCATCTTTTAGGCCTGTCAGCCTGCTCTAATCCCTTCTCTGCACTTTAGAGGCGTGGAAGAAGCTTGAATTTCTATCCCCATATTTCAACCATTTAACTCGAGAGCACTGGCCCAAGTACTTTGTCACGCCCCAACTTTGGGCATGACTGCACATAGCTATTGTCCCTACAGAAGCTCTGACATGGAATACTAACGTTCATGCATGATATAAATGAACAACTAATTTCATAAATAATCTTAATATCTTAAAATACACCATGTCTGAAATAATGCAAAAAGAAGTTCATCATTTATACCAATGTGAATCCTGCCTAAGTAATCTGGAGCACATCTATCAACCACAGATACTGTGATAGACCCCACTGCAAAGCGGAGCTTACCACTAAAGTGGCAATCAATCTTAACATGTTTGATGTGTTCATGAAAGATATCGTTATGAGCAATCTAAACAGCACTTCTGTTATCACAATGGAGATCTGTAGAGGTAGATTAAGAGATGCCCAAATCATCAAGAAGTTAACATATCCAAAGAACCTCAAAAGTGGTGTCGACAAGATCCTGATACTCGGCTTTAGTACTGGAACGAGCAATTAATGTATGTGTCTTGTTGCACCATGAAATAAGAGAGTCACCAAGGAAGATACAATTGACAGTGGTAGAGTGACGATCAATGGGGCTGCCACCGTAATCAGCATCAGAATAATCTTGGAGGATTAGAAAAGAGTAGGGAGAGAAGTGAAGCCATGAAACAACGTCCCTTTAACATAGTGAAAAATGCAGAGAACAACAACATAATGAGTAGAGCGTGGAGTGGTCATGAACTGACTGACCAAGGACACAACTTAAGAAATGTCAAGGCGAGTGATAGTCAGATTGATTAGGATCCCAACCAAATGTCTATAAAGAGTAGGATTATCAAGAACAATACCATACATAGGCATGAAATATACATTTGGCTTAAGAGAGGTGGATTTCGTGTGACTATATATCTGTAAGACTAGCTCTAGAAATAAGATCGGAGGCATACTTGCTTAGTGATAAGCAAATACCATCAATAGAGTGAAGTACTTCAAGATCCGAAAAATGATTGAGAGGGTCTAGTAGGTCCTTCATTTCAAAATCGAATACTTATTATCTACTGTCAATCGAATCAAAATCTGGCTACACATAGATGAGTCAACTAAAATTGAAATATTTGTATGCCTTATTACTGAAATATCTAAGTTGGAAAAACAAAACTTTATGCATAAATGTCCTTCTTTATGTATGCATTCTTGAAATTGGCTTCAATGAAATACAGAATAATATAGCTAATTAAAAAAATCGAAAGAGTTGGTGCTACTTTGCTGACTCATACCAAAGGTTTAATTAGGGATATAAGTGAGGAGGGTAGTACTACGTTTATCCTCAATCTATTGGATTATAAAAAATCATATCCTATCCTATTTGTGAGTTTTATAAATTAAAATCTTAACCCTACTCAAAAAAAATATTTAAACCATTACTTTATCCTACCCATTACTTTTTAAAAAATATTTTTATGTTACAAAAATGTTAGCTACATTTAATTTAGTACCTAAAAATAACATAATTTAAATTAACAACTACAGAATTGGTAAAAATTAAACAACAATAACAATTTTAACGCAATAAAATCATAAATTATATCGAATATAATAATCTCTAATTTTAACAACTAGAAGATATAACACAATTTGTTTGATATATAGAGAAAATAAACTAAGTTATATGTAATATGCAAAACAATCATATAACACCAAAGAAAGAGACTTCAAGAGAGCTTAAACTCGTCTATTATATAATGAACTTTTTTGTTATAATATAATGAAACTACACGGCAATGAACTTCCCAACAAAAACTCACAAACCAAAAATCAAATTCCAGTCTTCAAATCAATATAGACCATACCAATGAAGCCAAGCTGGAACTAAAGTAGCTCAATAAGATCCAATTCAAAAAATACATTATTTTAATCTAAAATATTGTGTTTCCGTGTCTTATATCTGTGTCTCAACAAAACGAAAATACATAAAATACATTAATTTTTTGTCCTGAAACAAAATTTTTGTACTTGTCCCATTAACTAAACAGAGTTATGTGTCTTTATGTCTTTGTTTTTCCGTGTTGTCTCATCAACCAAACGTAATCTTAATAAATACTTTTAAGAGAGATGGTTCTTA
Source organism: Nissolia schottii (assembly GCA_003254905.1). Lineage (NCBI taxonomy): Eukaryota > Viridiplantae > Streptophyta > Magnoliopsida > Fabales > Fabaceae > Nissolia > Nissolia schottii. Next base: position 549,436 of record QANU01049023.1, read on the forward strand.
AGATGATATCACAACTACTATGACCAAAATGTTAAGGGTTCAATCTTTCTATGTTGCAAGCTAAAAGAGCTTTTACATGAGGGAGCATGTAACACAATATAATATAAAATTATTAAAATTATTTTCTTTTATCAACTTAATCTTTTGAAATTTTACAGGAACTAAAAACTTAATTAAACCTAATAGACATTGGTGAAGAATTCATTTTAGTAACAAAATCCTGCATCATATTTCAGATAAAGTAGGAGAGAAACCAAAAAGAAACAAGTGCACTAAACAACACTATCACTTGCATAAAAGATTTAGTGCTTCTCCTCCTTAGGAGTGTCTTTTGGAGGAACCTTTGATTCCACTTCTTTGGGAGATTTCTCAGCTGCCCTGAAAAAGATAACAAGACCACATTACAATCTAATGAATATATCAGTTATATAATTGATAAATAACTATTACCGAAGTCAACACAGAAAACAGAACAATGACAAAATAAATGACAGATATGTGCTTCAAAAGCATAATCAAAATGAAGCATTCAAGGACTAAGGACCAAGGACCAAGTCATAGTATCATCGACAATAATAATCATCAAGAGCTCCATCAAAGCCAAGAATTCATAACTAGAATTGAAGAACAAGTTATCAAAATCCAGGAAACCAGGCAAGAACTTTCAAGGAAAGAAAAAAAAAAAGAGGGAATCATTCCCCTTATTCGGAAATCTGAAGACCTCAAACTGCACTATTTGTTCTCCTCCAAACTAAAGGAATAACTTTACAATTTTTGCTTTTAAAAAACTTATCATTTACCATTTCACCTCCTAAATTGAGTTAAGTGGCAACCACTACTTCTAACAAACCCCATACTTAGCCATCCATGTGCCATTACTTCATCAAAATCCAAACCCCTCAAAGAAACCTCTATTTATAAATTATTTTTAAACTTGGAATAAGCTAATCCAAACAAGCATACACTTAACGTTCTAATCAATGATTATTATCTTGTGTAAAACAATGTCTTTTCTGACTAAATGGAGTCGGCTACCTGAATCAGACACGACGTTGCACGCTATCTATCGCAAAGTCATATCCACAGCCATGCCATTAAAATTTGAGATTACTTTTGATGCTCTGAGAAGAGTTTCACATTTTTATTCAATCACATCAGCAAAATTGATTATACACTAATATTAATATACATCCTTACGAATGAAAAAACCTGAGTTATCGAATAAACTAAAATTTTACATAAAGCACTTCAATTCCTATTCGATTTTAGTCCCTACTCGGATAAACTATATGCAAGTTTGCAACTACAAGCCACCGGGGTCGAATTACAAACCCGCCATCTGGAACAATTATTCATAAATAATAAACAAAGAAAACCAATAATTGAGTCTGACGAATTAATATTGTTCAATACTGATTAAAGAGAACCAATAAACAAATTGACGAATTGAAGAGTTAGCTATACTACTAGCTAAAAGTTCGTTTTACACTAATGGCCTAGTTTGTTAAGACGACAAACAACATGACTCCACTGTTGCCGGCGAAAGAGGAAAAAATAAATTGAAAGAGAATATGATAAGAAAAACACTGAGTAAAAACATCTTGGATTATAATTTCTGACAAATCTTGTGATGAGAGCAGTACACAAATTCAGAGATCAGAAACGAGAACCACACAAGCAACACGAAACCATGACAAATATTGAAACCAGTAGCATGTCTCAACCCCTAAATTAAAGACCAGGAACATAATCAATTCATAAACCACCCCCAAACCCAAGTCAAAATAAATTAATCACACAATGTCTTTTCATATCAATATATCAAACATATATATACAGACTACACACACTAATTTTAATATCATGCTTAAGTTTCCTAATACTAGATATCAGTTTACTGCGTTAATATTCCCATGTCAATTATTACAAGTTATGTAGAGTACTGCACTAATATACCCATGTCAATAGCCGTCGTCGACCAACCCAACACGGACCTCAATTTCCCAGCTATTCACAGGTGGGGCTCTGGTTTCCACGTAGTGTTGAAATGTTTCGTGATCTTCCAACTCCCCTTCCTCTCGGTTGAGGAAGAGATGTTGGTCCCCCACTTCAATGGTTCCAGTTGTCAAACGGTTGATCAATTGTTTAACACGCTCGATGGTATCAGTCTCTCGAACACGAATGACCCCCAGCAGAACACCATGAAATATCACTAGAAAATTTGGATTCAAAGTGGGCATACTCAATTAATTAATTAATTAATTGTAAAAGGAAAGAATCATACATACCTTCAACCGAATATACGTGTGGAGCCGCGCTCTTCTTGCCGTCCCCGTTCCCCTTCCCCTTCCTGTTCCAGTTCCCGTTCCCCTTCCCCTTCCCACTGCTAGCCACCTTAAGCTTGCCGCAAAATCGTATAGCAATAGAAGCCATTTGAAGAGAGTGAAAGATAATGAAGGATGATTCATTGCAGCTACATTTATATAGAGGGAATGCGTCAGTGTGTTCTGCTTTTTTTCATTTCCGGATAGAGTGTGAGCGCAAGCATGGCTTTGGGGAGGTGTCAATGAGTCAGCATATGCCAAATCAAGGCCAGCATGGTTATGACGAGCATACTGAATGCGGTAATGGTGTTTGTGAAAGTGCTCCAGAGAGAGTGTTTTACTTGAAAAAGGGAAGAAGAAGATGCCCAGTTGGAGAACATGAGCGAGTTTCAGGAAAAAAAAAAGAAAGCAACAATCCGGTAGTCAGAAAAGCCCAAAGAACAAACAGCATCTAAGCCCAAAACAGAGGCCCAAAAAGCCCAGAAACTTTCATTGTTATTTCGTCTTTCCCAAGTCCCAGCAGCACTTTTGCCTTGCATCACTGAGTTAACTTCCCGAGTTTGCAGTGACTCGTTCGCTCGTTGCTTCGTGACATTCATACCTAAGGGGAGAGAGAGAGAGAGAGAGAGAGAGAGAGAAATAGGGATGGGACTGACGAATTTCGTGCTGATGGTGGCGGGGGTGAGCGCGGAGATACTCCTGCTGCGGAGCGACGTGAAGCAATCGGCGTCGATTTTCAGGCGAAACGTGAAGCGCATCCGCCAACTGGCTCGAAGAAGAATCCGCCTCCACTTCTTCTTCTTCTTCCAAGTAAGAGACACACACTCTCTCTCTCTCTGCAACTCTTCGTTTTCATTTCTGCTGCGAAAGAATTGTTTTGTTTTTTTAAGTAACTTTTTAGTATTTGATTTTAATGCACTGTTGTGAAAGAGTTTTGAGGTACTAAAGCGTGAGAGTTAGGGTGCGTTTGTTTCGTCTTTTTTAAAAAACAAAAGTGATTAAAATGTTTTTTTTTTGTCTTTTTTGATATAGAGAATTGAAGAAAAACGGACTTTTCTGAAAACCTGTTCTATTTAGCTTGTACGAAAAGGCTGAAAACAAAAGGTGATTTTTTAAAGCCAGATAAGGTGGAACAAACGCATTTTGCTCAATTTTGCTGATGTGATTGAATAAAAATGTGAAACTCTTCTCAGAGCATCAAAAGTAATCTCAAATTTTAATGGCATGGCTGTGGATATGACTTTGTGATGGATAGCGTGCAACGGCGTGTCTGATTCAGGTAGCCGACTCTATTTAGTCTGAAGAGACATTGTTTTACACAAGATAATAATCATTGATTAGAACGTTAAGTGTATGCTTGTTTGGATTAGCTTATTCCAAATTTAAAAATAATTTATAAATAGAGGTTTCTTTGAGGGGTTTGGATTTTGATGAAGTAATGGCACATGGATGGCTAAGTATGGGGTTTGTTAGAAGTAGTGGTTGCCACTTAACTCAATTTAGGAGGTGAAATGGTAAATGATAAGTTTTTTAAAAGCAAAAATTGTAAAGTTATTCCTTTAGTTTGGAGGAGAACAAATAGTGCAGTTTGAGGTCTTCAGATTTCCGAATAAGGGGAATGATTCCCTTTTTTTTTTTTCTCTTTCCTTGAAAGTTCTTGCCTGGTTTCCTGGATTTTGATAACCTGTTACATGCTCCCTCATGTAAAAGCTCTTTTAGCTTGTAACATAAAAAGATTGAACTCTTAAGCTTTTGGTCATAGTAGTTGTGATATCATCTTAAGAACCATCTCTCTTAAAAGTATTTATTAAGGTTACGTTTGGTTTATGACACAACACGGAAAAACAAAGACAAAAAGACACATAACTCTGTTTAGTTAATGGGACAAGTACAAAAATTTTGTTTCAGGACAGAAAATTAATGTATTTTATGTATTTTCGTTTTGTTGAGACACAGATATAAGACACGGAAACACAATATTTTAGATTAAAATAATGTATTTTTTATATTAAATTAATGTAACAAGGATATTTTAAATCATTTAGAGTGTATTTTCTATAAATAAGATATAAATATAGATAAGTGTATCTTTACACTATCACCAAATGGAATACAATACTAATTGTTAAACGCAACCTGAGAGTTAAGCTAGCTTTGAACACTTCAAGTTTTCCAACTCATCAGAGCCAGCACACTTATGTCATGGAAGAATTTTCCTATGTTTAAAAGTATTGCTATGCTTTAACCTCTCAAGTCAAAAATCTATTTCCTTTTAATTTGTCTTAAAAAACAATCCTTTTATGTATTTTTTGGTTATGTATTTGAATTAAAAATATTTTCTTTTTTCTTTCTTCACTGTTCCTAAATAGATTTTGGAGTGGATTTGCTTGTTTATTTTTTTTTCCCTTCATTTTTTGGTCTAGAAGAGGGAAAAAAAGCCACCCATGTTATGTAACCCGTATTGGTGCTTTCAATTCAGCTGCTTCTGTCTCCAAGTTTTGCTGTGTTCGATTGGATCACTGGCTGCAGTTTCTTTGAGATTTGCCCCCCTCTTTTTTGTGATTATGTGGTTCCTCCCTAGAATATGAATATTTGAATACCACAACCTCAGAAAGTGAAGGTTCATGTATGTTCTTTATTTTTAATTTTTAATTTTTTGGTATAAAGTTTACATCTTTTTAAGCTGCTTTTCCATCTGGGGTAGTTTGATATCTTAGCATTTTTTTTTTTTGAATTGGATCTCATTGAGCTACTTTAGTTCCTGCTTGTCTTCATTGGAATGGTCTATATTGATTTGAAGACTGGAATTTGACTTTTGGTTTGTGAGTTTTTGTTGGGAAGTTCATTGCCATGTAGTTTCATTATATTATAACAAAAAAGTTCATTATATAATAGAAGAGCTTAAGCTCTNTACATGCATCATTGGTGTAACTTTTGCTATTTAGCTGTTCTGTCTTTGTTAACATTCTGTTTTATAAGTGTACCTATGAAACTTGTTGAAGTTTTTGAATTTTATTGATGCTACCTTCAAATTGATGTGCTATAGTGGATTATATTTATATGATGACTTTTACTGGCGTTTGGTTTCGGTTGATTATATGCTGCATTAGAAACAAAATAGATTTGAGTTTACAATGAATTGTCGTTGATTGGGGCAATGGAGAGAAACTTTATGTTATGGCCAATTAAAGTGTTATACCTGAATGGCTAGTCTTGTTTAATAACCATAGTGAATTTCTTTTGTTTGTAGATTTTGGAGAAAAGTAGGAATCCTATAAATGGTCAACGCGGTAGTCCTTGACATGATGTTTTGAGAGGAAGGCTTAGTTCCGAATTTCTAAGAGATGCAAAGATGGAGAAGAAGCGAAAGATCGTGCAGTATAGGGAGAGGCTGGATAGGACACTCACCTCACCTGATCTTACCAACAATGAGATGCTCAAGAAGCTTGTCGAAAGCCAACTCCTTCGCTCTTCGGAACTGGGAGTAGATGGTAATTATCACATTCCCTAGTTTCCTTTGAATTCATTTAGGCGGAAACCAAACCAGCCGGGTGGAATTATTTGTTTATATTTTGGTAGCATATTCTGTTTTTGTCTAGTAAATTCTGTGTTTGCTTTGTTCAGGATATAACGAGAAAGTAGTAGAAACGAAGACTGCAGAGGTGTCTAACTTTCTTGATATGTTGAGGAGTGCTTTTTCAGATGATAGAGGAGGAAGGTCTAATAATACACCCCACATTGATTGGAAAGTATGCTATCTATCTACTCTCAGTTTTCGCTGTGGTTAAATCTAACAGATAACTTCCTTTTATAGAAATTAGGCAAATTACATTAGATGAACGAAAATTACCCTATTGTTTAGAATTCAATGGACTAATGCAATCTAATGTCACATTTGAAGCCCTACTTATGCTTTGGAACTTTGCCTATGGTATGCTTGGTTGAAAATCAATTCCATAGCTGATCTCAAGCCTGGGTAAAAGAGGAGGTTGCGTTGAGCCATCGATAGCTAACGTAAAGCTTTGGAGAATCTTCGTAACATGGATCAATGATGGTTTAGTGCTAATGCTAGGTCACTGCCCAGAAGCAACATACTGTATGGCTCGAGGTTCTTGGCAGGGCACTATGGCATTGTTTGATCCATGTAGCTGACTCCACGTAGTGGGACTAGGACTTATAGTAGTGTGTTTGGAATTTTAGTTAGGAAACCGCAAAATCAATTCCAAGCTCTAAAATTGAAAAGTTTTTACTTTTGAGAATTGATTCTGGACCGGTCTCACCAATCTTCCAAACATGCACTTAGTTGTTGTTGTTGTTGATGATAATTCTACTTCTTTCAACAGATAAAACAGGATAACTAAGAGTTTCGTGTCATGTATCGCGAAGGACCAGAGGGAACTCCCTTTCATACATTGCTAGTTGAAGGCTTTGTAGATGCGCCTCTTGATGTTTGTGTCTCACATTGGCATAGCTGAAATTTCTAGCACCACCCTTTTATGTGACAATGCATCCTTTTAATTTTCTGTTGTATTGATTTGACTTATTATTTTTGTTAAGAAGTGGCAATAGAGGTTGTCGTAGGTGGCCTCAATCTGTTGTTCCCACTTTCAAGATCTTATCATGTGAGCGATTGCATAAGGTTGAGATTGGTGAAACTAATGAGAAAAATGATAGGGAAAAGTATATAGTAGAAGAGATGTGGATAAAGAATAGAGGAAAATATGTTATTCTTATTGTTTTACAATGAGTATCTAAATAATTACAAATAGGCTAAGGATGAGATACTCAATATTACATCAAATTTATGTCATATCAAGATATATTTATCTAATTAAATATAAATCAATTTAGGATATGAGCATGCACATTAATAATATTTAATAGCACAAAAAAAAATTTTAAATTGAAAATCTTTAGCATTGCACGAATAAAAAAAAAGTATGTGTCTTGTAATTCTAAACATTGTATGAGAGTTTTCTTTAATTTATAGAATTGATTTCATAGGCTTATTACAATCAAATAAAGATTGATTTAAGCTGATAGGATTAGAATCACAAAAACAGGGAAGAAAAGATTGCTTTTATAATTAGTTGATTTTGTTTTTAATATTTTGGTACTAAAGATATGATTGAATAAATTAATAATAAATAGCACTAACAATTAAACGCAATATATATGGAAGCGCAACACAGCAGTATATCGCATTGGTAGAATCAATCCTTCTAGGTCATGACGTCGACCAATTGGGCAGATTTAGGACCTGAAGTATTGCTACTCATCTTCCAATGGCTGATCCTAGATGATTACCTCAACTGCCGTCAAATATGTTGGTCTTGGCGAAAGGCCGTAGACGGCGCCGTTTCAAGTAAGGGGAGGTGTCCTCCTGCGCCCCAACTTCCATTCCTGTTATCACTGTCCACCAACAACCCTCCCAAACTTATCAGTTTACTAACACCGCACAAAGTTTTAACCATTCCAGCTCAAACATGGCCGGACAATTTCGAAATATTGTGTTCGGTGCACGGGTGGTTGATGTTTCAAAGGGCTCTCTATGTGCATGAGAACAACGAAACTTGCTGCAATTTTTCGTTTTTCAACCCTATTTCTCGCGCTAGGTTCGATATTCCGAGATTGTCGTTTCCAGGCCGGAGAAGAAGTAGTCCTTTTTTCAGAATTGCATTTGACTCTTCACCCAATTCTGTGAATTTTCTTGTAGTCCTCTCTATTTATCGTATGAAAGGGGGGCCACTACTAGCTTTTTGTAAAGTGACCCACAACTCATAGACTAAAATTGAAAGCGTTGAAATTAAAAGAGATTCCATTCTTGACATAGCGGTCCATGATGGTAAGTTATATGCTACAACTCTGGGCCCAGCAAGTGTGATTGATGTGATAGTGTTTAGTCTCGGAAATCACCCCAATGTCTTTACAGTTGAAAAACTGGTAATGCTTGATCCCGTACCATTCGAAATGTTGGTTGGGTATAGGTTGGCGATGGATAATACGTGTGGGGAATTGTTGTTAGTTTCTCATCTTATGGATAGAGCTAATGGTTTCTTTCTTACAAAAGGATTTCGTATTTTCAAGTTGGACCTATGTGGTCCTAGGTGGTGCGAGGTTAAACACCTTGGCGATCGTTTCTTGTTTCTCGATTATATAATGGTCAGTGTTGTATCTGCCAAAAGCCTTGATAGTGCACAAGTGTTCGGCGGAGGCAATCATATCTTTTTTTGTACACCAGACAAGATCAAGATCTTTGTGCATCCAAGCGATCCATATCCAAAACATAATTTTGGCGTCTTCTCTTTGGCTCGTAAGGACATCGATTCATCCGGACTCATTTCAACTCGAGCTATATGGTACAGCCCTAATCTTTGGTAGGAAGATGTTGCCTCGACTCACTTTGGGCGTTTATTTCAAAAGAAAAAGTTACTTGTTTTCCGTACTTGAGCATAAATTTAACTAGTCACTGCAACTTTGGTTATTTTGTCGCTGAATGAATTTAATATTGTTGGATTTGATGGTATATTATTCACATGAGGTGCACATGTTCTCAATTTAAGTTAAATGTTTTATGTTATCTGCAGTTTCAAATTCTCAATTTCAACTATTGTGTCACAATTCATCTATATAATTGATTACTAATCCATCCCCTTCAAAACTATGACGAAAGTGATTTATCAAAATTAGAACATGTATTAGGGCAGCTTAAACGAAATTGTCTTCTATGCCGCCGATTTTTCTCATATCCCAACAAACTTCGACAAAGCTCTCTCATATTCACATTGCTATACCAATTAGTTTAATCTGCCACTGAGAAGCCAATCAATAAGGAAAGTTTCCCACAAAGAGGCTCTATTGGGGTTTTTACATTGCTAAAGCATGAGTTCTCAAACTCAGATTCCCTCCATTCTTCAACTAAATTGCATTACAATAATCAAAAGCATGAGGGTTCAACATCCACGTTCAGCATCAATTGCATAACGAGCTTACCCGTACATCAGAATTGCATAACCATCTCTTTTATCAGAAATTCGGTCAATAACAAATTATGGATCGTTCCCCACAAACTTAAAAACCTTTTAAATAGAGGTATTATGGTATAATTCCTCTAACAAGTGGGATTTTTTTTTTTTAAGTGAAAATGCGTGTTTAGAAAGAAGGTCTCTTGATTTCAGCCTCGAATGACTGAAGTCTCTTGATTTCTGCTTTGTATTATATTCTATAAAGAAAAATTGAAATGACACACATTACAAAGTGATAACCAACCTTACCGCCTAAAATTAATTAGGCTCACAAAGTTAACATTATAAAAGTATAAAACAAAAACTAACATAATTTTTTCTTTCTAATTACAAAAATAACTACGTCAAACTCAATTATCCATAAGCATTACAAGTTCTAAAAGAAGACGAAGTTCATCCATTTCTGTATTTCATTGGCTTGACGCAGAAACAACACGATTCCATAAAACTAAAACCCTCGAGCTACCTCAATTTTAGAGCCAGATTTTTGCCCTAAGCGTATCACCGATTCACAATTTCACACACATTCACAATTCTTCATAGCTGCTACAGCTCAAAATAGGTAAGTGCTTCACACATAGAGCGATTGAGAGAGGGAAACCTCGGTGTCGTTTGAGGAAAGGAATGCATCGAAAAACCCTAGAAAAATCTAGACGCACGGGATCTTAGGGGCGGGGGTTGGAGTGGACGGCGGCAAAGGTGGTGGCGGAGAACGGAACATTAAGAAGGGAATTTGAGAGTGAGTTGGGGAAAATTGGACAGAAGAGATGAGAGGATGGGGGCGGTAGCAGAAGGGGAGCAAAGGGAAAGAGAGAAGAGTAAGATTTTGATTTTGGTTGAGAGAGAGAGGGAGAGGGGGTTGGCTTCGGCCAGAAGGGAGCTTTTTTTTTTTTTTTT
>QANU01049023.1:561245-607608 GCA_003254905.1 Nissolia schottii
CAGCTTATTGGCCTAATTAAAGTGTTTTTCCACCTTTAGAATGAATGCCACTACGGTCTCGTTAATCCTCTAGAAGCACTCCACTATGGAAGAATTCCTTGACCACCTCACATACTATAATCTCCATGGTGTGCCGGTGTTTTCTGTAAATCAAACAGATGAAGCCATCATCGCCCAAGGCTTTCATTGCTCCAAGATGCTCAACCGCTTCCTTAATGTCCTTATCTGTCACCTCCAGGAAAAGCATTCCGTTCATCTTAGTAGTCACTACATTAGGAAAGGTCGATGCACACTCTAGAATTTATGGTGTATCTCCAGATTCATACACCTTCTTATAATGCTCTATGATGAGACTGGAGATAGCTTGTTGACCTTCCACCCAACTTCCACTTCCATCTTTTAGGCTTGTCAGCCTGTTCCAATCCCTTCGCTGTACTTTAGAGGCATGGAAGAAGCTTGAATTTCTATCCCCATATTTCAACCATTTAACTCGAGAGCACTGGCCCAAGTACTTTGTCACGCCCCAACTTGGGCGTGACTGCACATAGCTATTGTCCCTACAGAAGCTCTGACATGGAATACTAACGTTCATGCATGATATAAATGAACAACTAATTTCATAAATAATATTAATATCTTAAAATACACCATGTCTGAAATAATGCAAAAAGAACTAATACATGTATACCAATGTCGAATCCTGCCTAAATAATCTGGAGCACATCTATCAACCATAGATACAGTGATAGACCCCACTGCAAAGCGGAGCTTACCACTAAAGTGGCAATCAATCTTAATATGTTTGAGTGTTCATGAAAGATATCATTATGAGCAATCTAAACAGCACTTCTGTTATCACAATGGAGATTTGTAGAGGTGGATTGAGAGATGTCCAAATCATCAAGAAGTTAACGTATCCAAAGAACCTCAAAAGTGGTGTCGACAAGATCCTGATACTCGGCTTTAGTACTAGAACGAGCAGTTAATGTATGTGTCTTGTTGCACCATGAAATAAGAGAGTCACCAAGGAAGATACAATAGACAGTGGTAGAGTGACGATCAGTAGGGTTGCCACCCCAATCAGCATCAGAATAATCTCAGAGGATTAGAAAAGAGTAGGGAGAGAAGTGAAGCCATGAAACACCGTCCCTTTAACATAGTGAAGAATGCAGAGAACAACATAATGAGTAGAGCGTGGAGTGGTCATGAACTGACTGACCAAGTACACAACTTAATTAATGTCAAGGCGAGTGATAGTCAGATTGATTAGGATCCCAACCAAATGTCTATAAAGAGTAGGATTATCAAGAACAATACCATACATAGGCGTGAAATATACATTTGGCTTAAGAGGGGTGGATTTCGTGTGACTATATATCTGTAAGACTAGCTCTAGAAATAAGATCGGAGGCATACTTGCTTTGTGATAAGCAAATACCATCAATAGAGTGAAGTACTTCAAGACCCGAAAAATGATTGAGAGGGTCAAGGTCCTTCATTTCAAAATGGCGGCTCAAGGATGATTTAACATCGGTAATGCCTGAGTTGTTATCTGTAGTAATGATCATGCATCAAACATAAAAGTAATAGTAGCATGGTGCCTTGATCAGTTTGATGGATAAAGAAAGTGGATTCATGTAGACTAGATGAGAACCCAAGTTGACTAATAATGGAGCTAAATTTGGCAAACCATGCACGAGGAGACTACTTAAGGCCATACAAGGCCTTACGGAGAAGACAGATGGCACACCCCAACTTTGAACGTGATCACACATAGGGCTACTGTCCCTACATGATATAAATTAAGTAATTGATTCATAAATAAACATTAATGTTGTCTGAAATACATCATGTCTGAACATAATAATAAAAATGCTAATAAAAGTGAAACTAAGTTATGCTAATGTCTAACATGTGGGACCCTTCCTAAGTCGTCTCGAGCATATCCTAATAAATAAAATATCTTGGTAGACCCTACTGCAAAGTGGAGCCCACCACTAACACTGGACTTCGTTGTTACTAGACGAGGAGAACGTTCTCATTCTCCTTAACTTTATCTGAAAAACAATATGAAAGAGGAGTGAGTTGTCAACTCATTGATGAGTACCTCGGTACCACACACATAACATATACTGCAATTAACATATATTCAAATATATTCATAACTGAACAATAAATACAAGAATAAATCATATATAATAGCATGCTAGAAAGTAACTGATGAAAAAATAAATTTGTTCATAACTGTTGTGTTTTATTGCATGTTTCCTGCAAAGGGGCGCGATGAGAGATGCCTCTTGATCCTCGATCAAAGGAGTGAGAGATCTACCTTGTTCAGTGGACAAGTGTAACCCGAGGTTGGTATCCTATAAACTTCTTCTTCCAAGTATTTAGAAATGTATTTTTGACGTCCATTTGACTAAGAGACCACTTTTGAGTGGTTGGAATGGCAAATAGAGTGAGGACAGGGGTGATGTGAGAAATAGGCAAAGGTGTCCTCATAATTAATGTCATACTCCTGAGTAAATCCCTTAGCAACCAAACAAGCTTTGTATCGTTCAATGGAACCATTAAAGTGAATCTTGGTCATGTACACCCACATACATCCCACAAGTGCCTTATCAGAAGGAGAATGAAAAAAGTCCCAACTGTGGGTCCTTTCCAATGCTTGTAATTCTTCTTGAATAGCAAGCTGCCAATGAGGATATGTGGAGGCTTCTTTGTATGACTAGGGTTCATGTAAGTGAAGCATGACAGAAAAACAATGATAATCATGGAGATAGAAAGGTGGATTTGTTGCTCTAGTCAGACAATCAGAAAGATGGATGAGAAACAGGTGCAGGATCTATGTTTGGAACTAGGTCATCATTAGTGGTTGAAACATCAGAAGCAGTTGTGACCTCACGTGAAGAACCTACATCAAAGTCATTAGGAAAAAATCACTAGAGGGGTTAATGAATAAAGGATTAGGGCAGGGGTGGATCGAATGTTCTTAAAGAGAGAAAGAGATGAAGAGTTATGGTGTTCCTAAAAAATGGCATGAAAAGAGATACATGTGCACTGAAAGATACGATCCCAACAACGATAACCTTTATGTTATGTTCCATAGCCAAGAAAACAACAAAGGCTATCACAAGTTTAAGTTTAGTGTACTCATGAGGTTGAAGAAGCACGAAACAAGCACAACCAAAAATTGAGAGAACTATAGTATGGAGGAGAGTGATAGAGACGCTCGAAAAGAGAGATATCACCAAGTACAGAGGAGGAAAGACGGTTGATGGCATAGACAACAGTTAGAGCAGTTTCTCCCCAAGCACGTTCAAGACAAGAGAAAGAGATAAGCACAGCTCGAACAGAGTCAAAAATGTGTTGATGCTTTCTCTCAATGCAATCATTAGGTGTGGAACTTCTACATTTCATTTAAATGCTTTAAAAAAAATTCATGTAGTATTTCAACAATTGCGTTACAGTATTCTCATAGAAATCAACCAAAAAAACGTTGGGAATGAAGCGATGCCGTTAGACATGAGAAAATCTCTCACAAGCATGGAATGCAACCATCTCTCACAGGAATATTTGCTTTGTATTAACATAACTATGTATTTTTTTCGGATTGTTGTTTTACTCTTCGAACTATATTAACAAGTTAAAGGAAAAATATTTTTTTGGATCTGTTATTTTTATTTGTTTTCTCAATATGGCCTATTATCTTTAATTTAGCTCACCTGTAAAAACAACTAACAAACTTTTTGATGTGAAACAATTCACGTTAGCTCCATGTGTGCACCAGGCTAGTGTTATTTGTGGCACGTTAGCAAAGTCTATTTTTGATATTTTAGAACATGTATTTGTCTCTAGCTGAGTACAAAAAGTTTAAAGTTGATGAATCAAACTAACATGACACCAAGACAATTGGCATGTTAGCAAAGTCTGCTAATATTTTGACAGAAGAAACAAATTTTTGAAATGCATAAGATAATTAAATTTTGACATTCTCTAGTAAGGGGGAAATCCTTATCAAATCCTCAAATGTCTTTTTATTTTTCTAACAAAGAGGACATGATAGACATTGCTACATAAGATCAGAAATCCAGAATAAAAACACCAAGCCTAGAGACAATAACTAATAAAAGAGCACACACAATACAACTACAATTCATCATCATGTTATTTTAAACACAAAGAAACACACAGATCATAGTCCTTATGTATCAACATATCAAGTCACTATATATAGCATGTCTTTCTCTCATGCCATGACAATCCTATGCAGAAACACAAGGACATTACTTTATATAATTCTTTTTTATATATAATAATTGAGCCAAGGATGAGTTGCCTGTAGCAAGAACCAAGAATGATTTGCACTTCAACCAGCACCCAGAATGAAAAACTTTTGTCACAATTGAACACTTGAAAATTGTAACACAAAGCGATCTTCCATCTGTTTGAAGCAAGGGATAAATGGGGGGTTTTTCATCGCAGCCAAAAGCCCCATTTTTTCCTTTTTTCCTTTTGCAAATCAAACATTAAGATTGCAGCAGTTACCGGCTGCTGCAACCCATTTTGATGGCATGATGATGCCATGTCCACCATCCATCATGTGTTCCAGAGAGTTCACATAATGGATGGTGGGAAATCCATCAAGGGAATCCCTCGAGTACATGCTGGTCACCTCTGAGGAGATGTTTGGACTGCTTCCATTGTTCTCTTTCGACGAATTTAGGGTTCCGACCTCTGGTTGAAGGACCTCAGAACTCTGAGAGCCGTCAGTTGTGTTGTTCGCTTCACTTCCAATCTTGCCACTTCCATTGGTGGAGTTTCTGGTGTTCAAGAAGCGGCCGCCACACCCCCTTGGTCGTCGCATCGCGTGGAGATGGCGCGATTCATGCATGTATGGCTGTAAGATAAGAATAAAAGAAAACTCAAATAGCTATAAAAAAGGCAAAAGGAATTATACTATTTTAGCAGTATTCAAACACAAAACGTTCTTGCATAGACACAAAATAAAAAACTTAACTTAGTAGGTAGAAGTAAGCGAGATTATCTGGAGCTTAGTGGAAATCCAATTTTCTTGTCAATGTATTTAATTTTGAGATGTTAGTCTTATATCTAAGCAAGAATTTCTGTGTCAATCATTGTCATTAAAAAAGAGCGATTCAACTATTGACCTGACCAGATAAAGGAGAAGATATTTATTAGCATTATTCTTGATTTTTATCTTCTTATTGAAAGAACAAAAGTATAATACTAGTTTATTTAAACAATTTCAACATATTATAGATAGAGGTACTTTGCACATAACTCATCATCGTATGTATTATGTCTGCTGAACATTAACAGAAAAGAAATAACAGTGACCTGCTACATAAGATGCATTGTTTCAAGGTCACATTATGTAAGCGATGGTACCTTGCGACGCTGCATCAATTTATTCTCGAGTAGAGCTTTTGCGCGCGACTGCCTGCGCCTGATGATTCCGTGGTACTGCTTAGCATTCACATAAGTCGGTCCATCTTCTGATGTCAAGTTGAGTGGCAACATTATACGCCCCTGCTTTATTAAAAATAAATACAGATGCATTTATTCATGAATTAATAAAATCAATGATAGAAAAGATTTATGTATGGCAGATCAACGAATGATAAAACTAACGAATTCCCTTGAACGTTGAAAGCAATGCGCGATTGAGACAGAGACAAACCGGAATTTGAGGTCCATAAGCTGACAAGAGTCCATAAAGTTGATCCACGTAAGGATATTTTGAACAGATCTAAGAATGAAGAAGATACCAAAACATGAGAAACTTAATGTCCATAATAAATAAAATGCTAGAACATTAAAGTGGTTGTTTTGCACAGTTTTACTTTTACCATAGGCTCGAAACGGTTGCGAGGGTCAGCGAGCGATGACTGCAGCGATAAGGTTGCTCGAGGCTTTTGTGCATCGCCTGCCATTTTGCAGTCTTCTGGAGAAGAAGTTCCTGATTGGTTAACCACAAAATATGCCTACTTTCAAAATTCCTTACTTCAAATGACTTAAAAGATAAGATATTTAGCTGATTAGTTCAAGTAATCAAACAATTTTACTGGTGGCTTGAGCATAATTTTAGATACAGACCTTCTGCCAAGAATCATTAAGAAAGATTTAACTTCTAGTGTTTTTGAAGGTAGCTAAACCTCTAACCTCTATAGACTCTTCTATTTGTGGTAGAATGCATCATAATCTCATTTTATAATCTGTATAAATATAAGAGGTGATGGAACTTCCTTATTACACTTGATTACCAAATTAACACCTTTTAATAATGCCACAGAGACTTTATGGAACTTTGGAGTTTCTGCACTCATCAATTGATTCATAATAAAAAATTATCAGAAAAACATAAGTTCATTTTTCTTCCTTCACTCTCTTTTTGCTGTTGTGAATGCATCCTATTGATTTTCAAATGTTAGTGTGTTTCAACTCATCCTTAACTAGTTGAGCAATAATTTCATTCTAAATCAAATTAGTTTCACCTAATGCCCATACCAATTTGTTAAATAATACAATTTGATTGCCCTCGAAAGGCATTTCCTTCGGTTGTCACTACTAATGATCTTTCCATAATGTGAGGTGTACAACTGAAATTCAACCAACACACAACCAACTTATAGTTATGTAAGCTATATACATTAACTATCGCGTGCACAAACTTTCTTTATACACATGCACAAATTTTCACATATGAAAACCAAATAAAATTGAATATGCGTCACATTAAAGAGTGAAAAGATATTGTCACATTTTTTTTTCTCTTGCTCACCCACTCACATTTTAAGCACGTGAACTCACTTTCTATCATATACAAACATTTCAAGACAAATGCACAAACTTTTGAACTCACATATATAAAATTTTTAGCAATTAGAAACAAAGAATAAGACGAAAAATGAAAAAAGAACACAAAGAAGAAGAAAATTTTAGGGTTCACATATATTAACTTTTGAACAAGAATACGCATTCTTTTCTACAAACATGTGCAAACTTTTGAACACCTAGAAACAAAAAAAAAAGGACGAAAATGAAAACAAATATGGAAAAGAAAATTTTAGTGTTCATGTACACAAACTTTTGAACAAGTATACACAAATTTTTCTACAAATATACACATACTTTTGAACACCCTGAAACAAAATATGACGAAAACAAAAATGAAAACTCTGATATGCATAACATCTTACGAAGAAGAAAAAATGAAGGGATAGTGGCAGAGAAAAGAAAAGAAATGGAAAAAAAGAAAAACAAAAAAGAAGAGCATGAAAGAGAGTGGGGAGAGGGGAAAGGGGAGAGAAAATGAACATTAAATGCGTTGACAAAAAGATGACAAGATATTAGTTCTACTCCAATCATTTTTTATAAGATTTTGTTAACAAGTACTCATAGAACGCTTGTTAAAGTATCTAAAAAGAAGAAAAAAAAAACACTATTAAAATATTTTGTTTTCAATAAAAAAAATTCTCTTTTAAATTTTTTAACAAGTGTGATTTGTTAAAAAAACTTTTTTAAAAAGTTTCTCTTGTTGCAATTTTTGGGAACCGGAAATTGATGTTGGTGATGCGGTCCTTTATGTACAATTGATGGTGGTGATATTAGTATACTAGTTTTTGGGAACTTAACCTCTACTTATATGAAACAAAAGTTCCACTCACTAGTAACTGATTACTTTTAGTTGTGTGCATGCTTTTCATCTAGTCTATATATCTTGTTAGCCAGTCTCAATCTCTATTCTTAAGCAAAAGTAACAAGTGCGTAATGAGTTTGATATTTTCAAGTATGTTATGCTTCTTTTTTTTTTTTTAAAACTTAAAAGCATGAGTCTCAGGGAATGTATCCTATTGATGTAGTTTCTTCCTAAAGATTATCAAATGTTAACATTTTTAAACTCATCCTTAACTAGTGGAGTTATAATTCCATTTTAAATCAAATTAATTTCACATGCCTATACCTATTCGTGAAATAATACCATTTAATTGGCCTTGAAAAGTATTTCCTTTGACTATCGCTACTAATTCTAATGACTTCCTCCCAAGTATAGTAGCTAATGATTATCACATTATGGCAGAGCAAAATTCCCAATCATGTGCCTATGGAAAAATGATGGCTCAAAACCTCAAAATTGAGAGACTTGTAGGCTTTAGACATTTCATTTGCACAAATCAAATCCATTTCCTTGTGGTCATGATAACCCCATCATCTAGAAAAATAAGTTGGTGCTCCAATAACAAAAATAAAGCTAGAGATTTAAAAATGTTAGTGCTCTTAAATGCTCTCATTCATAAGAGATTTTTGTATAGACACAAATTAAACACTTCATTTTTAAGCACATACTTATGTTAAAAATGGATTCTACCAATTGTAATCAAGATACACTCATTCATTTATAGGGTCCACCAATTTTTAAGTGAATGTGCGAAACATGACAAAAATAAACTTGTGTCTATAAAAAAAATTGATTATTAAATTGAACAAATATTTCTTTTTCTTGCTATAAAAGTAGATAAGAATATCTCATCTTTGTTTCAAAAAAGGGCCTAATATCCAAACTATTTTGTTTCTGTCCTATTATTTTGAGTTAAGAAAGAATCCAAAAGTTGGCCACAGAAAAACATGAAGCAATATATTTCAGCCATGAAGTTCCTAAAAGAATACTTTCTCGCTAAGGAAAGTTCAAGAAGAGTGAGTTAATCATCATGAAATCTGTGAGGGGTCAAGGATTTCTAAGTCAAAGGGAACCATAAATTGAACTAAACAAAATAAAAATTATAAACTTAAAGAAGATAAAAGATGTTTTTATTCGAAAAGTTGCATCAACACAATTAAAGTTGTCATTGCCTTTTAAAACTTTAGAGACCACTTCTGCTTGATTAAAAAATGATTAATGTATATAAGACCATAATGTCATTAGGCATCCGAACTTTACTCATAGAAACTCTCTGAAAATTAAATTACAGAAACAAACTTGTATTTCTGTTTATTGTTATTTTTTTAGAAAAAAGAATAACCACATCTACAGCTTCTCTCCATTTAGATTTCCTCAATGTTAACAATTGACCCGTATCATGTACGTTTCTTTATCATAAGACACCTATCATGATATCCATCTCCCAAATTTTTATGGCAAAAAAAAAACAAAACTAAAACTAGTACTTGTGATAGGCTATGCCAACACTATTTTAACATCTAGCACAAAGAAATAATATTATGACAACCATTTTGAACAACCTTTAAACAATCATACCCACAAAAGTATAGTTTCACACTTTTTAGGTATAATTATTCTAAAATTATTCAAAATAATTATCATATTAGCAAGATTCGCTTGTATAAATAGCTAGTCTATAATAAATGTGCAGCCCAGCGCATAGGATTCTGATTTAGTGAGGGTATAGGAAAAGGTATAGATCACGGAACCTAACTTTGGCCCTCACGAACAAAAAAATTGTTTCCATAATTTAAACCTTGTGATTCTTTGTCACAAGACAACTACTTTACTTTACTGTTGCGCCAAAATTCTCCCAACTAATTTTGATGGAAATATGAATAGCAAATCACTCCATATGCAACCCTAATAGAGAGAGACACATCCAATATTATACATTGAATACCTGAAAAGATGGTGAACTGGGTTGGGTTTCCTTTATCCAAAAATTGTTCAACTCCTCTCACTGACTGCTTAGTGATAGCAATTTGGTCCAAGTAATTGGGAAGCTCCAATGAAAAAGGCTTCATCATTTGGCCACAAGAATCTCCATAATTAACTGATGATTGATGAGATCCAAAGGCACTACTACTCCACCATGGTGCTGAAGCTACAGATGACAGCTGTCCAACAGAATTTTGCACAATTCCTTCATGTTCTCTAAGATAAGCAGTTTGCAAAGCCATGTATATATAGCCTCTCCAAAGTTAATATTCCTGTATAAACAAAGGTTCAAAAAATAATTAACCAATCAACACAAGTGAAATAATAATAATAATAATAATAATAGTAATTAGTCAAAGGAACAATTTCAATTTCACAACTCAATGGCTAACATGAAAGATGCTATTGACTGCAGTGATATTGCATAAAAGGAATGCTCTACCTCAGATTTTAGTCAAGTCCTAAGCATAAGTTTCATGCAAAAAGGAGCTGAATTGAAAAATAATCATCAAAATGTCAATTTCCATATATTTGCTTATCAATTATCATAAAATCTATAAAATGAAATTAAGTTTAAGATCATTCCAGAAATTAAGAGTAAGCAATTGAGGACTCAACTTTATGCTCGAAAATGGAACCTAAAGTGAAGATAAGGAGACAAAAGTAAGATGAAGAAAAAAAGGGAAAAAGAAGAAGAAGAAAAATGAAATAAAAACACCTCAAATAAAAAGTTAAACAAAAGAGCACAAAAAAAGGTCAAGCTCAATGTGGATTGAGTTGACAAGACAAGTTACAAGCAGAGAGAGAGAGAGAGAGAGAGAGAGAGAGAGAGAGAGAGAGAGAGAGAGAGAGAGCTATCACACCTAAGATGAAGGAGTTGCTATAGCAGCATCGGTTTCTACAAAGAAGCATATAGTATAATTAACCCCATTTGGTTGGAACCATGTTTGTACTACTACAAATGAAGCAAAGAAATTGCACACACACCAACACAAAAGAGAGAGAGAGAAGAGAAGAGAAGAACATAGAGAGAGAGAGAGACGAGCTTACAAGTGTAATGGAAACTTAGAAGCCAAAAACCACCAACAGTATTGTCTTTGGCTTTCATGCAATTACAAGGATCCTTCTCTTTTAGTACTATGTGCTTCTATTTTTAATTTATTTATATATACTTTCTCACTCATCACTACCCACTCTCCTACGGGTGAACATGGGTTGAGTTCGACCCGCCGACCCGCCAATTTGACCCAATTCAACCCGCTTAGGTCGAGTTGAGTCGGGTCAGCGGATCAGACTCAACAAATCCGTCATATTATATGGGTCGAGTCTCGGGTTCTTACTTCTCAACCCGACCCGACCTACGACTAACTTATATATGTTGTATTTTTTAAAAAATATATATTTTATGATATTCATTGACAATTACATTGATATTACTTTTAATTTTGAATTGTTAAAATAGGGTTGTTTTAAATTTAAAAATATATTTTTTTAATTTAAAAAATAGGTGTTTTTTTTTTAAAAACAATAACTTTTTTTCTATTTAGAAAAATGGATTCTTTTTTAAAAAAAAAAGGGAGGGCGGGTCACCCGCCGACCGGCCTAACCTAACCCGACCTGGGCGGATGGCGGGTCTGGCAGGTACCCATAAAAAAAATGACAATTTTACCCGACCTGACCCACCCGTTAGTAAGCGGGTCAGATCGGTGACATGGGGGGTCCTACCCGACCAGACCCATGTTCACCCCTACACTCTCCACATACTCTCTTTCTCAAACATTTTAATAAAAAAATTATTACATAATCATGTAACATCACACTAGATATGTAAAGAATAATATTTCAATAATTTAAAATAAAATTGTCATTCCGTATAAATTAAGTACATTAATTCAACATGACATTTTATACTTACAAAAGGGAAACTCTTTTATAATAACAATATTTATACTCATTATACGTAAAATATTGTGTCAGCGTACTCTCATTTAATGATGAATATAATAAATAAACACAATATTTTAAATATAAAGAATTCAAATAAAATAACTCTCTCTTCTAATAATCCACAATTAGGCACTCATAGTTTAGATTATTTCTTCCCTCTTGTCTCTCTCTTTTTCCTTCTTCCTTTTTGTTTTTATTTAAGTTTTTTTTAAGAAAAAAAAAAAACTAAGAATAGGATGTTGGGTTGGCCATAAGATGGCAATATTTTAAGGGCCATTTAGCTATTTGTGGCAATGTTTTATAAACTGCTTTTCACATTATATATTCTCACTAGTGTCAAGTGGGAAATTAAGTGGGGTTCTTCATGCTAATTAAGTTTTAGATATTTAATTTGAATTGTGGTGGTCCTGAGAGTTTGTAAAAAACTTAGTCCTAGGGTTAATGAATTGGCTTTGGCCCATCAACTCTTGGGAGAGGTGGGTAGTATCCTTTTGGGAATACACACCCCCATTTTTCTATTAAATATTTTGGTCACCAAAGATTCTTCAGATTTTCTCTATGAGAGATCAAGGGCCTGTTTGGAAGGGTTTGGGTGGGAGGTGAATTCTATTTTTAAAATTATGAAACTTGCATTTTTTTTTTCTCTTTAATTTCACAAACAGTTTAACTAGAGATGATCTTAAGTGCATGATTAATAAATTAATAAATATATTATCTATTATGCACCCACAGATTTTAATGGTCCAAGATGTTGTAAAAGCACGAAATTCAGAGGAGTTAATGTCTATGAAAACTAGTTTTTTTTTTTCAAATGTAGGGACTAATACTGAAAAATAATTATTTTTATGGAGATTAAAAATATATTTAAGTCCTCAAAATTCTTAACATACAAGAATGTACAGCAAAACTTCTGATTATATAGGGACTTGAAATATGATATTCGAAATATATTGAATACTATAATCTACTATTGATTTATAATTAGTTTATGCCTACAAATTGGGTTCTTGAATTTTTAGCATTATTGCATTAAGTCCATACTTTAGAGAAACGATTACTTATTCTTGATAGCATTATTACTTAATAACTTGTGACTCCAAACAAAAAGAAGTTAGTAGACAATCATAGTTTTCCATCATGCTTGTGTTTACGATTAATTTCGAGCACTCATGGCTATATACCTATCACTTAAAAGTTCCACAAGTAAGCCTCATAATAGTAAATTAAAATGTTTATAGACCAAGCATATAGTTTAAAGATTTACAACATTATATACAAGTAAATTAGTCTATGGTTATAAAGCAATTATGATTTTGAGTGCCAAAGTGTACTTTTAGCCATCCAAAGAATAAAACAATCAATAGTAACTAAGTACTTTTTGCGGTTTAATTACAATGATATGGATAGCTGAGTTTCAATGAATTAAAATATGGTTGTAGAAAAATTATTACAAAAATATGGATGTCATTTGCAATTTTGAGATAATTGTTTCGAATTCTAAATTTAATTATTAAAAAAATGCATACTTTTTATTTTATTTGACATAAAATAAATATAATGTTTTAATATTGGTAGTAATTTAAAATTCAGGGATATATGTCCCAAATTGTAAAGTATTTTTATAAATTTGTAATTCCTTTCATTTCATCGTAATCTAATCTCATTTTAAGCAGATTTCCATAGTTTAGTCATTTCTTCACTTTTGGCCTGATCAATTAACTTAGGCACGTTTCACAACTAACTACTAAACCCCGACATAATTGCATTGATTACAGAGGATGTTACCCTATATTTAAATTGGAAAGTTAATTAGCCATTTTTTTCACCAAGAATATTCACAGCAAAAACTATGGCTAATCTCTTTTAGAGTTTGAGAGACTTTATCCGTACATACATACCACCATAAATCAAACTTCCGACTTGATGAGTAAAAAACACAACTGACTACCAACAATGCTAAGCATCGTGGCCAGTTAATTAGTCATTTTAGTTTATGAAACTTTGCAACTAACAAGTGCATACATTTAGCTAGTTATGTCACATTCATAGAATCAGTGTAGTGTTATCAAAAGTTAGATTCACTTAATTTCTCTTTATACATTTCATTTATGTCATTATTTTGTAATGATATTTTTGATTTATTAGAGTATTCTCACAGCTGATCAAAGACTAATCCCCGGGATATAGTTAGGGATCAGATGCCTAATCGATGATCCCTCCCAATAATATTCTTTTTCATACACATGAGTTATACTATTGGATTTGGGATCACATACTTAAAAAATCCGAGTCTCTTTCCACTCATATCAACAATTTGTTGGCGTTTTGTCATAATTAAGACTTAATTTCTAAATTTCTTGTTGATACATCATTTTTAAATACACTTATAAGTGAGGTCAATGAACTTCAAGACTTATAATTTAATCTTCAACAAAATAGATTCTTCCTTAACTGTTTTTTTTTTTTCCCGATAAGTGAAGATTGCTCTAAACTCTCAGAAAAGAGAGGAGCAAAACCAGGTACAACACAAAACCAACCAAACAAAAATAATTCGAAAGAAGACAAACAAACACAAATTAATCTAACCCTTTTTGTGTGTTGAATGATATAAAACATACTTACCGGAAGACAAAAAAAGAAAAAAAAACACAAAGCAATCTAAAAAAACATGCACATCACGCAATCACTTGAACTTAAATTTCTCTTTACCATACAAAAATAATTATAATAATATTAAGGTGGCACACTTATGAAATGTGACCGAATCTAATCTATAACTCTTAGAAAAGGATAAGTCACAAGTCAATCTTTAGCCCTTAGGCACATTTCATAAGCCGGCTAATTAATTGTTTAATTAACTTTTATGACCAAAAGAATTTTCCATTTAAGATTGGCTCCTTTTTAATCCATCACACCCCTTGTAGTTGCTTTTCATATACCTCTTTTTCTGAGGCAAGAACCTTATTGTTACCTAATAATTACACTACATACATTCAAAACCTTATATAATTTATTGTAACCACTAACTAAAAGGAGAGAAAGAAATAAAAAGAAGAAGCCAAAAAGGAGGGAAAAAAAGAATAGAGAAAGAAAGGTAAAGGTAGAGGGGAAAGGACCACACATTAATATATCAAGGGGAAAATGCAACTTATCCCCTCAATTATAAATTATGTGTTCTTTATTTTTATTTTTAGACTATTAAAAATAGCAAATTGATTTTTAACATTTTATAATAGTGTAAATTAATTATCAAATGATTAAATTATCCTCAACTTAAAGAAGAAGATGAGAGAAAAAAAAGAAAATTATGATAGCTTTGTCATTTAAGAATCGGTTTGCACCGTTTTTAAACGTTTTCTTGAACTTATCTTTCATTTTCTGTTAGAGTCTCATGTTAGTTAGAAATAAGAACTAGATAACTTTTATAAGATCAATGCAATTTGCATCTGTTGAGCCCATTTTTGAGATTAAGTTCGACTCACTCAATTCTTAAAGTAATATCATTAATGAGTCATCCAAAGATGTCTTGCAAACTTCACGTCTAGTCCTGACTTAGATATCCCTCTCCCTTAAATTAGTTTTTAAGGTTGAGTTAGACTCACGTCCAATCTTAATTAAAATTTCAATGACTAAAAAGTCAAGAGTTTGATCTTGGTCAACCTTATTTGAAAACAAATTCAAGTTTCAAATCAAACGGGTATTTGGGTGAGGGGTGTGTGTGAAGATCTTCTTCTTGATCTTGTGATGTTATTAATTATTTTAATTACTTTTGGGATTACTTGTTATGAGTCAAAAAAGAGATAAGTATGGATTGTATTTCTTCTTCTCTCGTTAAGAGCTCGCTCTCTCTCTCTCTCTCGTTGGGATAAGTATGAATTTGGAGTTATAAATCAAGTTGGAGAAAAATATTAAAGAAATCAAATCCTAACCCTGCCTACTAGATCTTTGTGCTATATATATGCTATATGTTCTCCCTAATTAACATGATTATTAATAAAGTTAATGATAGCAACATGTATGATTGAATAATAAATATTTTGCTTTTAATTTTGATTTAAATATTATATGCTAAGATACTAATAGTGCACCAAATGATTCGGTATAGTTGAAAGAAGCTATATATTGCTCTCCTACTTACTGTGCACAAACTTTTTTTTTCTTACTATGCTATGTTTCTTTTGTATGGTGAAAGGTTATTTTCTTCTTTTTTTTTTTAATCTAAGATTTTTGGAAGAGAAGAATCCTAGGCCTTTCCCATTGAAAATAATGCAATGTAATAATAGCTAGGTGAATATCATGCACTTCATTATATACTCTATTTTTCGTAATATTTGTCAATCTTCAAAGAGTGTTGATATTCAGTTCGACAGAATCATCTAAATGATTTGCTCAAAACCAAATCAATGTATTTAGTCCATTAGATTGTCCTTCCTATTAAATTGGCCAAAAGGTCAAATCTTTCATAAAACTAACCAAGAAAACTATGAAACTATTTACACTTTTTTATTTTAATGTGTAGAATTATCTATGTCCAATTTGTCTATAAAAGGCATAAAACCTGTTATCCTTGTTAGGTTTTTGAATCAACTTTTGACTAAGACTAATTGTGATTTGAGCCGTCCAAAACAGATCAAATTTTTTTGGTCCTGTGAGTACTATTTTTTCTCCTTCATGTATTAGTATCCATGTAGGAAGATAATAGAAAGATAAAAGAAGATAAATGAGAAAGGGAATATATCATCACTTTAGCATATGTAATATATATAAATCCTTCAAACATAGCTCAGACTAGAATATGAAAATTTTCAACTCATGAGACACTATATATGCCGCATGACCATTCTTACATTATTACATATGCTATTGTATTATGATAATATAAGTATAATAATAAAGCTTTTAATCATGTTTTTGAGGCACGCATTTGTCTCAATTTTCATTTCATGAACGTGCTTATTATGATTATTCAATGAGTTTAGTTAGTGTAGTCATAAACTCTAGTACTATATATAACAATGGGAAACTCAACATCTTTTTGTAGATGCGTGACAAATTTTTTTTTTTTCGAATCTTTTAGATGGGAGAGTATTGCATAAGTCAATGAGGAGGGAGAGTATATTAGGTACCTTCAATGGACAAACTTCCTCTTTAACCATTTTTTTTGGTAAATAAAAGATTATGGAATGGATTATAACAGTATAGCTTTATAACAATCTACATAAATGTATATAAAAGATTAAGATAAACATAATTATAATCTAATAGTGAAAATATAAAAATATAAAGTAATATTTTTGGTAAATGAAAATTTAAGTTGAGGCACTTTCCCACTCCTGTTATCAGGATATAAAATTTTTTTTCATATTTTTTTGAAAATCGAACTATAAATTAAATTAGCAAATTTTCCTATTCATATTTTAGTCAACTGAATTGGTTAAATTTGTGATTGAATCATGATTAAGTTACATAATAATTGAACAAAAACATAAGCAATTCACAGTCTAAAGTAATATAATCAGACAAACTAAATTTTAAAATATTAAGTCAAGAATTCAACTTTTCTTAAGTGTGGAGATATACTTGTTGAAATCCATAGTACCAAAGAGAGAAAAGAGAAAGTGAAATTGAAATTGAATTTGCTAAAATGAATTTGATAGAATGAGAAAAGTTGTTTGAATTACAAGTGATGCAGCCTATATATAGGCTAATGATTAACCACTAACCATTAACCAATTAGCTAAACCATTAACTAATCCTAACTAACTATTACAATTATCAATACTTCAACTACATATTCTAATACCCCCCGCCAGCTGGACAATGTGCACTAACATTTCCAGCTTGAAACAACGATACAAAGAAAAATCAAAGAGCAACACAATGCTAATTGATTGAAAACCAACAGCAACCACTGAAGTTCTTAGTTCCTGGAAGTCTTCGACTTTCACTGAAGCCCCTTCGACCTTCCTCCAACGTGAAGTCTTCGACTTTCACTGAAGCCCCTTCGACCTTCTTCCAACGTCTCAACGACACCGGTTGCAAATGGTCCCAACACGGAACAGCTTAACCACCCACTCAGCAGAAGCAAACCCAAGATAAGAGCAAATACAAAGCCATAAGGCTAATCAAATCAGAATCAAAGCCACACAAGGCTAACAAAGCAGAAATTTGTCCAAACTAGCAATAACAGATCAAGTAATATCTGTCAATAGAATCTAAACCAAACTCAGCAAGAAACAATACTTGGGAGATCTTGAACCCAATACCAATCACATAGCAAACACACTGTGCACATTCTGAATAAGAGTACCAAAACAGAGCATAAAACTTCAAGAACTAGACCAATAATGCCGAATGAAGCTCCAACAAGTCTAGAATTCACAGAACTTGGAAATACATAACCAAAGCTCACTTCTCCCTGAGACGCCAAATAGAAATATTCAATCTGAAAACCACATAAACTCAGCTGTAGCTGCAGAAAATCAAAAGTCGGAACTGGAAATTTTGAATCTCAGATACGACGATATCAGATCGCATGCACAACAATATACAACAAAACTTTTGCATCATAAAATCGAAATCATACACATCACGAAGAAACTTCTGGAACATAAATCGAAATTATCGAAGACGGAGAGAAAACACATAGGCAAGAGCAGAAGAATACTAGATGAGAAATCGCAAACCAAGACCGTTACTCTTCCACCTCCAAGGCGCCCAAGAGAGTATCAATTTCAAACTGAAACAGAACCAATAGCTACAGAGAATTGCAGAATCAACAGCAACAGATTTAGAAGTCGAAACCACGGCATTCCGCCGCCGTAGCCGCCTCGTCTCCTCCGCAAGGAGATCTCGGTGCGTACAGGCTCTTTCTTACACCATCGCAGCCGCCTCGTCTCCTCGCAAACGTGCAGGAGTATCAGCCCCGCGTTCCGACCTCCACGATCTCCACCAACACCGGAATTCTCCTCCACCAGCGCCGCCGTTGAGAGAAACTGAAACAGAAATTCGTCGTCTCTGGTTGGCCATAACAGAAAGGCTTATTTGAGGAAAAATCAAATTGGAGCAAAAGTAGAGAAGGAAAGGAACCAGAGAAAATGCAGAGAAAGGAGCTAGATCTGAAAGGAAAGGGAAAAAAAAATTTCTGAACTAAAACGAAAAAGAAAAAGAGAGAGAAAATGTTTTTACTGTTTGAATTTTTCTGAGAAAATAAACAAAGAAAGGGAAAGAATACAAAAAAAAAACGTTTGGGAACCGGGAAAATGAAAGAAAAAATTGGAAAACGAAAAGGAAAAAAAAAGAAAAAAATGAGGTGCGGAAGCTTCAAGGTGGATGTCATGATTCTGATACCATGTTGAAATCCATGGTCCCAAAGAGAGAAAAGAGAAAATGAAACTGAATTTGCTAAAATGAATTTGATAGAATGAGAAAAGTTATTTGAATTACAAGTGATGCAGCCTATATATAGGCTAATGATTAACCAGTAACCATTAACTAATTAGCTAAACCATTAGCTAATCCTAACTAACTATTACAATTATCAATACTTCAACTACATATTCTAATACTTTCAAGATAAATGCACAATTTTCCCCCATCAAAGTATAGGTTAATTACTTAATTAAGTCATAAGTGGGAAGGATTGCCTTAATCCAAGGTTCCGTGAGTTCATTGAACATTTACATAACACTAACAAATTATTCATCAATAAAAGATTATAAGAAACTAACATTAGTTGTAACAATGCATAAGCGAAAGATCGATCAAGTGAATCAATCCTATTGACAATGCATAATTTCAATTGTTACTTAAAAAAAAGATAAAGTCAATTAATAGTTTAAACTTTTATAACATCATTCATGAACAAATCATACATACATATAATAATATTTGTGTGATTAATTTATTTTTCTGTCAACCATGAAGACAAAGTTACTTCTAAAGTGCAAGGTAGGAGCCAAAATCCAAGTTTATGTAAGCTCTTTCGTAGGATAAGGAAGCAAGAAAATTAACAAAAAATAAAAATAAAAATAAAACCAAAAGTATTGTTGTGGGGATCATGTGCCTCGTGTCCACTCAAGAGAAGAGCACAATTAGGACTATCCAAGTGGAAATCTAGCGTAAGGGCACGTTTGTATTTTTGGCTTACTAAGATTTTACAATCCACCGGCCAAAAAATTAAGATTTTGCAATCTACATCATAGATGATACTCTCTACCTTACTCGGCAAAGAAAATAGAGAGATATGTTATTTGAAGTCATTTAATATTAAGTATTATATTTACTTGCGTTATATTTATTATTAAATGAAATTTTAATAAGATTTATATTTTATTAAATTTTATTTAATGATAAATTAAATATGAGTTGACACTATATTCTACGAAAATGATGTCCGCATAATTGGGTTCATGGTTCATGTGTGACATGTTGAGGGACCTTTTGTTGCTTTTTTTGGTAATTATAGTAAAAAGGTCGTGGTGGTGGAGAAATAAGAAACCACCATTTCCTTAAAGTTGGATTGCACAATATCGCCCTATCTAAGGGTCAACATATATGATATTTATGCTTGTTTAGTAGAGAATTGTTATGTAATTTTGGAGCGTCATATATACTATAGATATATGTTTTGAACCATAAAAAGAATAATATAGGACCTGTCACTTAAATTAAAATGTTATTTATTGGAGCATATTTATTAAAGAGCGATGCTCGACCACATAAAATTTTTTATAATTTGCTCAAATTTTATTAGGATAGACCCTTATTATATATAAAATTTTAATCAAATATATGTTTAGGGTAAATATAGGTCCTATTTTGAGATAGTCTCATTCCATTTGTGGTCTAAGAGTCAGCAATTCACCTTGAGGTGAAACTATCTATAGGAATTGTTAGTTTATTTTTATTTTGTAATTAAGTTATGTCTAGATTGCTCCAATTATATACAGGCAAGATCCTCAGACCAATCGCGTATTTTATCATGTATATTTATATTTAATGTAAAAATGTTTATGTTTATTCATAAAAGACAGGTGTTTTATTAAAGATAAAGTGCATGTTTTTACGAAAAGCGTTTCAGAGGCTTTCGTAAGGGAACTAGTCCCTTGCGTCCCGGTCACTACCCTAAGTTGGGGTGTGACACTCTATATAGCCAGAACATTTGCCTAACATAAGTCTTCTCCCACCATAATCTTTCCTTAACTGTGATCTTTCATTAAAGGTTTAACTAAACAATATGAATATCTATATCGCTTAATGCTAATCATATACACACAACATGAGTATATTTAATGCAATAACATATGTGGTCCCATGTGGTTCTAAAATAGTTTCATGATCTTCTAAAATAGTTTCGTAAAATCTAATTCATAAATAAAGATTTTTTAAATAAATAATCATGAGAAAAATAACTAATTAAATAAAAGCATAACTAACTTCATCAATACATAAACAAAATAATAAACTCCACCTCTTAGGATTTTATGAAACATGCATAAATAAAATAATACTAAAATAAATAAATAAATAACTTTTAAAAATAACTACATGATCTAGAATAGATTGTGAAGAAAGTCATTCACCTTAATATGGCTAACTACTAAGGAGCACTAAGTTGGGAGCTCTTGACATACCCTACGTGGAGGTACTGTTTCCCCACAAAAGACGAGAGGGAGAAAATAAATAAAAATATAACTTGACTGAAAAGTCTCAGAAAAGTGTAACCTCTCAAGCTCAAGAGTGAATTAGCAAGTCTAAACACTCACAGGAAGCTTCTATATATAAGGGGAGGAGGATACTTCTACAGTTGCAAACAATGTGGCACTAATTCCCCGACGTGCTACAGCGCTCTCTGGGTGCTGCATCGCGCCTACACACTGCGCCACTGTAGTGCGCCTACACCCCGCGCTGCTATAGTGCGCTGAGACGCCCTTCTTTCTCTCTCTCTGTTTGCTCTCTTCTAAGGGTCATTACATATAGCTGACCAAATTACAATAAACTCTGCTTCGTTTTCACCAATAAACTCAACACCCTCAATATTGAACTTTTGCACAGAACTGTTATAAAAAATAAATGCATAACACCTTTCCTACTCATGTTTTTTTTTAAACAAATACAAAAAATAAACAAGAAGCAAATAACACTCAAGGTTCTTAAGAATAAGAGGAAATGAAGAAGATAAGAAGAGGAATGGTGTGTAATTTTTCTACAGGTCTAGCTTGGTATTTATAGCCAGGGACTGTGGCTTCAACACCATTTCTTACGTTTTTTTAGTTATGACAGGTGCTAAAATTGCTGCTGTCTCCGATGATTTCAGGCACCTATTCCGTCGGCATCACTTTATGACAGTTGCTGAAATCGCCGCTGTGTCTGGCGATTTCAAGCACCTGTCCACAAAAGCTTTTTTTGTTTTTTTTAATAAGTTCTGAAATCGCCATATAGTAAGGCGATTTCTGTACCTCTGCTCATACAATTGTAAAAAAAAAAATTCGAACATGTGTTACAATCAAATGTTTCATGTCAATCCCTATAGAATTATTGATGGACAACTACTTGCGGATATTTTTTTGGTAGTATCCGTAGCATTACTCAATACCAACCAAATGCGAGGGGAGCCCAAAACCTAATAAGGAACGCAAAATTGGTTAAGTCCAAAATTATAGTACCAGGTTAGACACCATATAATGTCTATAGTCATTCTGCTTATATACTCTTCACTTAGTTCATTCTTAATCAATGTTAGTATTCACACAACCAATAAGGAGTAGCATAGTTGGTTAATATTCGAGTTCTTACCCCGGTTTGGATCTCCCTGACCAATGTGAGGGCCTTGTTGATGGGTGGGCTGTAACTACCTCTGCAAACGCTCAAAAGCCTGGAGGCATGCCCTAACTCCAGTGGAATACCGGTGCTTATCCCGACTTAAACTTTAGTTTATCAAAATAAAAATGTTAGTACTCACATTTTAAATCACAACATTCTTTCCCTAAAACGTGAAGTTCAATATGATGTCCCCCTAATGAAAGTCTTTCTCAGTAATCAATGATGTAAAGAAGAGTTGCATCTGGTCTCTTCACTTGTAAAACAAAAACACGATACAAGTCACTCAAGTACTTGAAATAATTTAAATTAATGTCCTAAGAGAAAAACATTTTACTTAGTAGTAAGTCGAATGTCACATATTAACAAAAAAATTTAAGACAATAATTTATTGGCACCTCTATCACTTACATACTATTCACTTTTAACTTACCTGACTTCATCAATTATGCATGAAATCACAAGCACCAACAAATTTATAAAACCATAGTTAATGGGATTGGTAACTTTGGGTTTTGAGCATGAATCACGAGTTGCATGGTGGAGTTTCGATCATTCATAGGACCTAAAACTGGAACAGCAAAGCAACAAAAAAAAGTAAAATAAAGGACAAGTCCATTTTAAATTTTGGACACAAAATGTTGGAAAGCCTGAACTGGATAGGGCAAATTACAAATTCAAAGCATCATGGAATAGCGTGCTATAGGTTTGGTGTTGTGATTAATTAGATGGTCCATAGGGTAATTATATTAAGGATGTGGAGCTAGCTTGGACTTATTAGAGTTGTTATATGTGCCCAAATTAATGTTACTATAGTAAGTAACAGAAAGGGTTACACTTATTATATATAGTGGGAAAAAAAGTTTTAAGTCTATCGACTGATAAAAAAAAAAAGGCCAAAAGAGGAGAAGCCAANGTTAAGTCTATCGATTGATAAAAAAAAAAGGCCAAAAGAGGAGAAGCCAACGGTAATCAATTAAGCAGTGATGATTGCTTTAAAACCTGAACGTTTTAAAAGCAAGAACCAAATTTGTTTGGAAGGGTTCAGGCTGAAAGATCCTAATTAAGGGGAACTACTCACATTCACATGCAAAAGAAAGAGTTGCATGCCTTGGAGAAATGTTTTTTTTTAACTCATTGGTTATAGGACACCATACCATCTTATTAGTTATTTATTATTGAATAAAATCTTAATAAAATGTGAGTCTCATTAAAATATTTTTTCATAATAGATAACTAATAAGTCAACATAATATCTTATTAATAATGAGTCAAAATAATATAACTTTGATTTATAAAGGTACAAGGTACATATTTAAGTACAAGAAAAGATAGTGCACACATTGTTATGAAACTTTATGGTTCAAACAAAGCACATATATACATTGGCCAATGATGGCATGCTCTTTGTTGGATTTAACCACATTTCACTAATGTGACCAAATAAGTTTAGTGTATAGCCACACTTTTCTATTTCGTTTAGCCACACTTCCCATATGTGTTAGCTAGTCACACTTTCAAATGCATTTTTTCACATTGAGAAATGTGGCTAGTCACTAGTGATGCTCACTACATGACAAAGTCCTTCACTAATATCTTAAAGAGATTGGGAAGAAGATTTTTGAACAGTATAGTGTGGAGAGATTTCATAGTGATATACTTTATTTCAAATAAATAATAAATAACATAAAATGCAGACTTTTGAAACATGAGTAAATAAGCAACTTAGTTTTAGTATTATTTTTCACACATAGTTTGATTTTTTTTTTTTTTTACCTGTTTTCCTTTCCAAATCAAATTTCATGGATCTAAGTTTTAACACATCACTATATATTAAGGGTAATGGTCCTATCTCACACTGGGATACATGTACTGTTCATCCTTGTTAATGTGAAACGGTACTTTTATTTTTATTTGATAAATGAGTAAGGTTTATCCTTCTATGTATATGTTCCACTTGAATTTCATGTTCCCCATATAGATTATTCCATTAAATATGATGAGGTTATGATCAGTAAATTACAGGAATTTCCACTAACCTTTTTAGCGAGGAAAATGCTTGACAAATTATATGAGGAGATGCCGAGATGGGCTCTCTAAAAGGTGTGACATGATAATAGTTCACATTATTTTTTAATTATATAGCGTGAATTCGATCATCATTCATAAGAATGAAAAAAATATTATGTGGCCAATAATTTATTATTTTACTTGAGCTTAATTACTATGAGAAGATTAATTACTACTGTCCACAATGAATTCACTGTGATAAGAAAATAGAGTTCCCTTAATTTAGAATCTTACTCGAATTTTTAAAAGTGAAAAATCTGTCTTAGAATCTCCTCCAACTATAAGTACATGCGACCTTAATTCCTTGTGATGTAACTCCCAATAAAGAAACATAAGTGGGGAGTTATATCATTGTGTTCATCAACTAAATGTAATTGATATATCATCGGACACTAGGAGTAAATAATTAATATTAACTTATCTGTGGGTTAGGCAAACCAATATGACAAATCGTACTAGTGGACTTCCTCTTTTAAGTGGAAAATTATTAAATATTTTAAAATATGGTTGTAGTACTTTTTATATTATTAAATAAAGATAAAGAATTATATATTAAAAATGAAAAATCATAAACAGAAACCTTTTTTTATTGGAGTAACTTAGGCTTTGGTATAATAGCCTCTTAGATGATCAACAGAAAATAAAT
This sequence comes from Nissolia schottii, assembly GCA_003254905.1. Lineage (NCBI taxonomy): Eukaryota > Viridiplantae > Streptophyta > Magnoliopsida > Fabales > Fabaceae > Nissolia > Nissolia schottii. The sequence continues at coordinate 586,415 of QANU01049023.1, forward strand.
AATTAAGTAATAACCTTTTTGTTTTTGGTCTGTAAATAATAACCTTAAGATAAATGAATAGTTACAGGCATTTTGATTTTATTTGGTTTCTTGAATATAAATACACCCCTTTTATTTTTTATAAGAAGAAAAAGACCCCCTTTATTTTTTATAAAAAGTAAAAGACTATGGGGTATGTTATACATAATCTCTCAAAATCATTTCTGGGTCGGAGGTTTTACAAAATGTTCTGGACTTCACAATAAAATTCATAATTAGAAAAATGGACCTAGAAGCAAAACCCCAACTTAAATTAGGCTTTGGTTTGGTGGGCTATATCCATTGGACACATACGAAGTTAACTTCTTGGCAGTACCAAAAAGAAAAATGCTATTATTTACATCATAAAAATGATTTCAGTTAACCTTTGAGCAATTACACCACTAGAGTTGCACCATAGACCGCACAGGCGCACACCATTGTAAATTTAATTGTTCAAAGGTTATCAAAAATAATTATCATAATAACATTAGTTGATTAAACAAGACACTAATTTCTTGGTGCCTGACTACTTCCATCAAATTCAGAAATTCCATCCTTAACAAGGATCTCAGATTAAGTGCTAGTTTACAATTTGAGAGGTACAAAAGTACCAGTAATCCTAGCAATCTATTTAAAAGTAAACAACAAAAGTCATTCAACCAATGGAGATCACATTACACATTGCACCACATGTAATTATAATCAATATACCGTAAAGTAATCGCCTAAATTAAAACCCATTTCATAAAAAGTCTCAACAGTGTTCCATGAAATGAAGCACTCCTTTCAAAATCACATACCCCAAGCAGTGAAGTCGTTCACCCGAAACGCGACCAAAGTCCATTTAAACGACATCAGTTGTTCAACTGAATGAACGACAAGTAAGTTTAAAAACGCGGACAAAACTGAATTATCACCACCCAGGGAGTCTGCTTTGGTCTTTAGTTGGGTACCCACACTTCCAGAATCTTCCATGGCGGTTATCAAAAGACTATCGGCGGCGATCGTGGTGGCGTTTCTGGCGGCGGCGCTGATGCCGGCGGACGCCGGCGACACGAACAGGGCGTTCTCACCGTGCACGGACACGCGGGTTCAGAGATCCGACGGGTTCACGCTGGGAATCGCGTTCGCGTCGAAGGACAAGTTCTTCTACAACAACGGCAACGTTCAGTTGTCTCCGTGCGACGCGAGGCTCTCGCTCTCGAACTCGAACTCTCAGATCTCTGTGTTCAGACCTAAGGTCGACGAGATCTCGCTCCTCACCGTCAATTCCTCCTCCTTCGTCGCGGTTCGTTCTCTTTCGCACTAATTCCGGTTCTGAATTTTTCTATACTGGAATAGTAAATTGTTTGTGTTGTTGGAGATCGAAGTAACCAAATTCAATTAGGGCGAAGTTTTTAGTAATTTTTTTTTATTCTCTCCTGATTTTGGTTAATTTATCTGCTTTTGATTTTTGTGCCTGAACTTTGGTCGAAATTACCGAATTTGATTTTGGCATTTGTATTCCCTTCATTTTTTTCTTTTAGATTTTGGTTAATTTATCTGGTCTTAATTTTTGTGCTGTTGTAAGAAGTATACGATTGATTGCAGAATCTGTCACTGAACTTTTGAAGTTCTATTGTTAGTTAATTTGATTTTGTTTTTAGTATTTTAGGTTCATAATACTTTGGACTGTGATGGATTTATTGACAATGCATTTCTTGTGGTCTTTTCCTTGTATGTAATGTCTTTGTTTTGGAGTAACTGTAAAATGTGGAATTGGAGAATTTGGAAGGAAAATTGCTTCACATTTGTTCGAGACTAAACATAGAATGTGGGAACCGATTACACTCCAGTATGGTTTTAAATTGAAGTCGGCATCCTCCGTTGCGACTACAATGTTGCTATTGTGGAGGTCTCTACAACTGCTTTAGTAGTTTGTTTTTTGGTGACTGTTGTAATTGCAATGCAACTGCAATTGCAATGTAAAACCACTCACTCCACTCCTCCACTCCTATGGTGTGGAAGTTAGTTGAAAGAGATTCTGAGTGGAATGTGAAAATCAAAAGCTTTATGGTACTTCATTTTCAATTGGTTTCTTATTTTCCACCATCGTGTTTTCTGCACATACTCTCATACACGCTTCACCTTTTTCAGCAAAGCACAAATTTGTATGGCTACTTATTTGAGCACATTAGTTTTGTAACGCCCGTGCCCTATGGTGGAGTAACTTGTGTGAGAATGTTAGCTTTTTGTTCTGGGCCTCCTAATAGTTTTCCCTGTCTAGGACTCGTATGGCTATATGGTTGCGTTTGCTGGTCGGAAATATGCGGCAAGGTCCCCTCCTGCTTTTATTGCAAACAGCTCATATACTGTAACCAGTTTTACCCTTGTAAGGAGATTCATTTTGACGGCTTTTCAATATTTGTGTCTGTTGTATTTCATTGTCATGATCATAATCCTACATACCGACTGAAATCTGGCCTATGCAGGTCCTCGAGTTTAATAAGGGCAGGCTGCAAAATTTGTTTTGGAAAAGAGACGGGTGTTCTAAATGCCCGAGTAACTCCAAGGCCGTGTGTCTCAACAATCAGGATTGTGCACTACCAACTTCCAGCTGCAAGAGCCACGGAGGATCTGTTGATTGCAGCATAGGAATACAATTGGCATTCTCTGGCACGGACGAGCACCTTTCAGCTCTCAACTCTTGGTATGAAGTGAAAAACCTTCGCCAGTATTCACTCTATGGCCTTTATTCAAATCTGAGAGATTCTCTCACTAGCCAATATGACAAGTTTTTCTAACTCCCTTTAGTTTCTTTTGTTCATTTTGTTTGTACCTATTGTATTGTGATTTGCTCGTGTTTTAGCTTTATCCACTTCTTGCCCCTTCCCCCAGAGGGAGAAAGAGTATATGTGTGTTTTCTGTGGGTGGAATGATTAATTGATAGTATAAGACTTGATAAAATGATTAAAAGTTGTTCAATTAAAGAATTATTAATGGTGTAAGATTTGTGTTTAATTTATTTAATTGATTCCTTCTTTTTGTTCATCAAGGTTAACAAATTGGAAATATTCAAATCCGCAAATGTTACATGTACACTCAATTTTATACACTCATACATACACCATTAATAATGCACAAACTTTATTCTCATGAGTGCACAAACATTACAAACTTATAGATTATATTCTCAATTATACTTAATTAAGTGGACAAACATTACAGACATTAAAACACAAACTTTATGTATATAAGTATATGGTGTATGTACGGTGTATATTTTTTGGTGTACGTGTAGCATGACTCATTTAAATCTGTTCATCAAAAAGTAAAGCGATGTTTGGTGCACTACTCTAATCAAAAACAGTTTTTGGGCCATTTGGTGGTAATCAGCCCTTACTGCCACCCTATTCGACATAGTTATGTTTGGTACCGATATAAGTAAAAAAAGCATAAATATTTAAATTTGATTTTATTAATTTTAAGAGAGTTTCACTTTTTAAAATTTTTCTTTCTCCTTGTATGATCATTTTAAATACGAAAGGATTCTTTTTGTTGGCTTCCATGCACACATGGTCATTCTTCTTCTCCCTAACCAAGCTAAGAGGTCCTTCCAATCATTAAACAAGCGGTGTAAAAGAAAAATGAAGTGCCCCGTTGTCACAATCGTCTTGTTGATTCAACATTTTTATAGACACAAACTATTGAATACAACCCTTAATTATTGGCTTTTTTTTTATAATTTAATTAATTTATTACTAGAGATGTCATCTGATTTCTGGTAAAAATAAATACATGTTGTAGCATTGATATGGATGGCGAGGTCTTTAACCAAAAACAGGTGAACAAGGACAATTATAATGCTGTCAATTATAAATCGTTCTATCTACATAAAAAAGAGTAAACTTGGCATTAAACTCTGGTTTCATTATTTGCATGAAGAGACCAACGCTTAGTTCAAGTAAGTTGATATTTATTTTTTTTAAGTAAGATTTTAAATTTTATATAAATTAAGAATCTGTCTAGATGATACAATTTATGATTTTATTTTTTTTTTAAGTTGTGATCACCCTATATCGAATTGCGTGTTAATATTTACTACGCGTAAAAAAATAACCCATTTATCATTGAAGTCTATAAGATTTAATCTATGTACACACAAAGCCGGGCCAGCAAAATACTAATAAAACTGCATNTCACAAGGATCGTTGACTTTAACATAACTTGTGAAGGTGTAAAAACACAATCTATAAACATTGAGAAAAGTGGAATGTATTCACATGCATTTTGTCACATTGTACTTCCTTTACTTAAGCACAAAATACATCTTTTTTTCCCTTGATGCATTTTCCACCCCAATATTTTTTTTCCTCTCTTATGAAACCGTTGACTTTAATATGATCTTCCAAAACACCCAAATAGCCATAACTTCCTTAGCCTCAACCCCATCACCAACATGGCTAAAAAAACCTATTCCATCACCCCTTTGATTCCAAAACCATATACTAAAACTTTTCCACTTCTTCGTCATGAACAATTCAACTGATTCTTCTGGATTCCTTGGATCCAACAACATAAGTGGATTTGGCTATGGCATAGGAATCTCAATTGGGATTCTCTTGCTCATCACAACCATCACCCTCACCTCCTACTTTTGCACAAGGACACAAGTTCCAAATCCCCCTAGGAGGAGGAGGAACAACAACACCACCCCAGTTAATTTCCTTGAGCCACAACACTCAATTGTTGTCGATGTGGGGCTAGATGAGAACACAATTTCGAGTTATCCAAGGTTGCTTTACTCAGAAGCAAAGAAGTTGAAGGAATCTGATTTGTCCGCATCAGCATGCTGCTCGATATGTTTGGCTGATTACAAAGGCAACGATATGCTTAGGGCGTTGCCTGATTGTGATCATGTGTTCCACCAAAAGTGCATAGATCCATGGCTGAGGATGAATCCAACTTGTCCACTATGCAGAACATCTCCAATCCCAACACCTCTCTCAACACCTCTTGCTGAAGTTGTTCCCTTAGCTACAAGGAGAGATTCATAGGTAGTTCTTCAAATGTTTATTTTTTTTCTTTTGGCATCAGTGTTATTACACTAAGTCAATCATAATCATCACAATTTCACAAAGTAGATTAAGATTTGGCATATTAAAGACTTTTTTTCTTCTTCTTCTTTTTTTCTTATGGTATTTGATTGATTGGTTCTATTTTCTAAATTCTTTCTCTTTGTACCTCTGTGTTAGAATTATTTGTCGGAAAATTGACAAATAATGGTCTATTATCATGGGTAGGAATGCTTCAATCTTCTCCATTCTTGGGGGCTTTGTGCTCATATAACCAAATCAACATTTGTATACACAAGTATGGAGGCTTCAGAGCTTAGATAAGAAATAAAACATTTGTTAGAACTAGATGGATGAGAATTGAGAATAGGGTGTGAGTCTTGACATAACCGTAAATTTGTTGTCCCTAAGACATAGGGTACATTTGATATCAGAGACAAGATCGGAGGATAGAGACACAGGTACAAAGAAAGAGAAAATTCTTGTCGCTCTAGGCACCGATTTGGTGTCACCTCACGCAAAATTGTGTGCATGTGTCTATGTCCCTTGTCTTGTCTCTGGTATCAAACGCAACTTGGTCAAGTGTTCATTATTGTGGAAATGGAATCTATGCTTACAGATAAAGTTGTGTACATCAGTTGAGAGTCTCATATACTGGACTGTCTTTTTTTTTTTATTATCAACTTAGTCTTTGAAAAATGTCTCGGTGTCATAAATGGTCCTTAAAAAAATTAAGTGTCAAATTAGTTCATGAAAGTGTTAATTTAGTCTTTAAAATTTTAAAACATTGTCTTCTTCCTAAAATTTTTAAAAAAAAAAGTGCCAACAAAGGGACTAACAGGAAAACATTTTAAAATTTTAAAGCCAAAATTGACATGTTATATTTTTAGGGACCACTTAAAACACCAAAATATTTTTTCAGAACTAAGTTTGCACTTGGTCTTTTTTTTCTTTTCGTTTTAGTCTGACCAGAATATATAAGGACACCTATATTCCTTAGTTTCTCTGAGAATTTGTTCGAATTGCTAGATTCTGCTTTTAGGCAAGTCTAATGCTAAGTTAAGTTACTAAATAGTTAACAAAGTGACAACTATTTACCTTGCTGATCTAAGTTAATAAAGAGACAACAATGGCAACTACAAAAATATGGTTGGTCTAAGTTTCATGTCACTGATGATGAAATGGTTATTAAATTAGTCACATATATTTTCCCTAGAACCCAAAAAGAAAAATAAATTAAAGGAAAAGAGATAGCCAAAGTAAGACACGTATCTTTTTTACTTGCTGTACACAGCTAAATACAGAAGTTGATAATTTTCAATATAAACATAAGCCAGGTCAACTTCAGCTGCCTGTAATTAATTTCTTATAAATAAATTCCTTTGTCCTGAGATCAGTGCATTTGTGAGTTGTGACCACAGCATTTGCAGAGCTTACATCAGATATGAGCCATGCAATTATAAGTTTACTATGTATGAGATTATTATTGAAAATGATGACATATGCATGGAGAAGAATGAAATGAAATGAGCTTTTATTGTTTGGAGACTCCAAATGCTACACGTACACTAAAAATCATACACCATACATACACCTCGTACTTATATATATAAAGTTTGTGTTTTAACTCATGTAATGTTTGTGCACTTAATTAAGTATAATTGAGAGTAGCATTTACAAATTTGTAATGTTTGTGCACTTGTGAGAATAAAGTTTGTGCATTATTAATGGTGTATGTATGGGTGTATGAAATTGGATGTACATGTAGTATTTTTGGGATGGAATATATTCAATCTAATACCTTTATTTTTCATCCTCACGTGAAATTTAGATTCTTTGGAGTGAGAAAGTCACTTTAGATCATAAAATGTGAAAATTTTATTCTTAAATTAATAAAGTATGAAATAACACTCATTTACATTTTATTAATTTAAAGATAAAAACTCTCATTTTACCTTCTAAAGTGAGTTCCTCACCTTAAAACATAATTGTCCCTCCAATTGAATGGTATAAGATGGATAAGGGTGTGGAAAGTTTGTTTCGCCTTGACAACCCAATATGGATTTGAGTCATTTGAGCTAAGTTTAGCTTAGTTTATATAAAACTCGTGTTAGACAAGCAAAAAATAAAAGTTGTCTGATTATTATTACGGACAGGTTCGGGCTGCTACCCAAGGCATCCAACCTGACCCTTCTCCTTTATTATATGACAAAATTTATTTTTTGTGCTGTTGAATTTTATGTTTGGTGCCTACCCATGCACAATATTGTACAACGGGTCTAGTAACTCATCCAACCTGTTAACTCAACTCGAAACTATTTTGGGTCAATGGAGTTGAATCATCGGGTCGAGAGTCAAAATTGACGAACCTAGAATACTTGTAGGGTTAGTTGTCAGTTTGAAGTATTCCAAAACCGGCATGGTTGACAAACCTATATATATATAAATTAGAAAACCCTAAAGAGACCCACATGACAACCTTATCTCATACTCTCTCATCTCATTCTCAGATCTCCTCATCTCTCTCCCACCCACCTACCCATTCTGTCGCACCACTACCACAGCCGGTTGATGCTCTCTCTTTCTCACTCGACTGGACACTCTCTCACTCTTACTTACTTGTGATGATTTTATTATGATGTGGTGGTTTATGTTATGGTGGCTTATGTTTTTTGTACATGTGTTATTTGTTATTGAATTGATACATATTTTTTATATAAAAAAATACATTTTTTTAATTAAAAACTTAGTTTTTTTTACTACAAATAGGGATGGCAATGGGGCAGAGTGAGGCAGGTTTAACCTCACCTTGATCCTGCCCCACACCCTATTAACACTAACCTCTATCCGCCCAGTCCTTACCCAAGGGTGTTAAACATTATAACTCGCATCCACCCCATGAGTACCCACTCCACCCCTTTTTGTAAAGCACTTATTGAAATATTACAAAATTTAATCTACGTATAGATTAACACAATCATATAATAAAGTACCACAAATGTCAATACTCAACATTAATTAATCACGAAATGGGTGATGAATCACGGTAAAGAACGAATGACAACTGAAGCATGAATTGAGACTACGACTTCGATGAGATGAAGGATGTGCTTTGCGGCGGTGAGTGGAGGATGCGTCCTTGACATTGACAGTAGAGGGTCAGCAAGACAAGGTCACCGATAATGGAGAAGTGTGGTCGGAATGAAGGTTAGTGGCGGTGCACAAAGATGAGAGTGAACTTTGAAGGAGAAAGAAAGGCATAAGGGTAAAGGGTATCAGGGATTTGGGGTTATATAATTTTTTTATAAGATATAATATATAGGGTATGGGGTGGGTTGGGCCGAGTTCACCCTATACCTTACCCCGCCCCACTCGGGAGCGGGTTTTAAACTCACCCTGAGCAAGTTGGGTAGAGCCGGTGCCTTACGAGTAGAGTTCATATATATTGTCGTCCCTAATTACAAAAAATATAATGTTTTAATAAGGCTGAAACGCAAAAAGAAAATGGGCCCAAAAATCCAAAAAAAAACTCTCAAAATAATGGACAAAAATTCTATAAAAAAAATTCAATTAATTGACGACTCGGTCGACAATCCGATGAGTCAACTCAAGATGGGTCATCTCATTTAAAACTACACAACTCGACTTATTGTTAAATTCATGGAATGGGTAAATTTATCTAAAAAATATGACTTAAATCGGTTGAAAAATACCCCTACACAAATCAAATGTTAGCTATCAGTTCTATATTGCATTTTTTCTCCTAATATATCACATTTAATATTGAATGCGTGTGACTATGTCCCTTAAATATGCGGCAACAAAGGTGCTTAGGAAGTCAATACGCATGTTTTTTTTTTCTCATTTCTAGTTGTCGTGCAAATGTTTTTTTCTTTTTTTCTTTCTTCCTGTAGTGGGCTATATTCAAAAGAGAAATGATTAGGAAAATTAATTCATGAGCCTAAAAATTAATGTACACATTTTGATACATGACACTTAATATTTTATTTCTTAAAATGTAAGTGTCATTTATCAAAGTGTGTAGGTTAATGAGTTAAGTTTCCTAAATCCTACTTTGTTCAAAATTACCTAAAGAAACAACTAGAGGAAGAGTTTCAATTTATCTCTACAACTATTCTTTTCTTTTCTGAACAATTGATATAAAAAAAGGAAGGATTATAAGAGGACATTAACTTGGTTAAAATTCAATTTAGACTCGATCTTGATTTGGCCCAGACATAATTAAATTTACTCATACATAAGGTTGGGTTTAGTTTGAAATTTAGTCTATCCAAAATATAGGATTTGGTTTAGGCGAACTTAAGTTTGTTCTAACTCAACCATCTACGATTGTATAGGATGACATAAGAGATTCCAAAATTTCTTTAATTTCTATTTTTTAAATTATCATAAGTAATTTTGAATTAAATTTAATTAATTATTTAATCTAAATTACTTATCAATTCAAATATTAAATAAAACACGACTAGTAATTTTTCTTATAAAATATTTATTTTTAGAACTTTATCTATTAATTAAGCTATTTAAAGTTTAAATTCAGCTAAATAAATTAATATACAAGCTTAAGTTTAGTGCAAAATAAATTAATGAAATATTGGATATACTATCAGAATTCAAAACTATTAATATATTAATTAGAATTTAAAGAGTAATAGAACAAAATCAAATTCATAATGATAATTTATTTTTTAAAAAATTGTATTTTTTTTCTAAAAAATGAATAGTAAAAATATTATTTTAAGAAGAAACATTATTCAGTTTTACTTTTTCACATATCCATCTTTTTTGTATGATATTTCCTTTATATATCCATTCTTTATCTCTTTATTTGGTTATATGTATCTATCTTTTAAAAAAGTTAAAGAAAGAAAAAGAGAATGTTAGGAAGTTAACTACAATAAGCAAACCCAGCTAAGCTTATCAGAACACAGTTACATTACACCAAATCTTCTCCTTCTAATTCCACCGTTTCAACACAACGAACGATTCTTCAACCCATTGAAACGATGTCGTTTTCGAAGCTCCTCGTCTTCTCTTCGACGCTCTGTCTTCTCTACGCATTCGCCATCGCCACCGACGTTGAGTATTGCGGTGCGGTTAACCCCCTTTTTTTCTCTGCTCTTTCATTATTTTTAATTTTTATGATCTCGTCAAGTTTTAATTTTGAATGCTTTTCTGCTATCCATTTGTTCGAATATTTGATGGGTAGTAATCAAAATTCAAACTTTAGCACGAAAACTGTAGATTCTGTTGATTGATTAAACAATTGGGTTTCTGATCACAGAAAACAAAAACTATTATTGTTGTTATAATGTTTATATTTAGGGAAAAGCGGAGTTAATAATTGAAAGTTTTGAAGTTTTTAATGCATTGAAATGTTAAAAAATGGTATGTTTTCAATGAAATATTTCCTCTTTTTGATTCCTTAACAACCTTTGTTAGGAAAAACCCTTATATTTATTATGTGGCTTCAATTTTTTATGCAATTAGGAATCTTACCGTTGGGGAGTATGTTATATGAATAATCAGAATTGATCTGAATTGAATTGACTTCAGTTGAATTGAATTAATCAATTTTGTTAGCTGGAATTAACATGTTAAATAATTATATGAAGTGTATATTCTCTTCATTTAGTTTTTTAATATCTTTTTTATTTTGGTAAGATGTGAAATGTTTTGTGAGTAAAACGTAATTTACGTGCTTCCATCAATTTTATCTCTAAACTTTTATCAAAATTGTCCTTGAAGTTGCCAAAAGTTGATCAAGTTTATCCCTGAGATTAAGATAATGAGGGACAATTATAATGGACGTTTGACAATTTCGAAGATGATTTTGTAAGTTTGGGGACAAATTAATGAAAGTTGCCAACTTCAAGGACAAAAATGATATTTTACTCAATGTTTTGTTGTATTGACTATTATTGAATAAATTATGACTTAATTATCTGTGACAGATAAGAAAGCTGACTATGATGTTGAGGTCAAAGGAGTTGAAATAACTCCTGATCCTGTTGCGAGAGGCCAACCTGCTACATTCAGCATTGCTGCAACTACAGGTGCTGTGTTTTCACATGCTTTTCTTATGTTGCCTTTTTAGTTTCATGCATTTGGTGTTTATTTATTACTATTTCACATATTCATAGGAATCATAGCATGAAAAATGAAAAATGAAAAATGAAAAATGATATTATTTGGAAATATGAATGCTAGTTTAGCGTTGTGATCCCTTTCCGGGCAGAGATAGATGAGGTTTTGATGAATTGAAGGGTTCAGTTTTGATTTACTCATATGATAATTCCGAGTGTGGAATGTAATAGGCTAAACTAAAACACATGACTTCAATTTTGTCCTCTAAGCTTTGTGGCATCAATTAAGTATTTCAAAATTTTTAAGTGACATCAAGTTAGTCATGCTATAGTGAAAAATAACGTTAGGCATCACAACAATGATTAGGAGACGAGAGTTGACAATAGGACTAACTCAGTTTTGTTTGATGTAGTCTATGTAATATTATTTGGAAACCTGAATGCTAGTTTGATGTAGTGGTTGGTGTTCCCATTCTGGGCACCGATAGATAAGTTTTTGATGAATTTTAGATTCGGCTTTCTTCTCTAACGCAAGCATTTCGCGAATCAGGCCAAGCGTTATCCGGAGGGAAGATATTGATCGAGGTCTCATATTTCGGATGGCACATACATAGTGAGACCCATGACCTTTGCGGAGAAACATCTTGCCCCATTTCAGTTGGCGATTTCGTCATTGCTCATTCACAAGTTTTACCTGGATACACTCCTCCTGTAAGTCATTATTTTTGTTCTTTCCTCGAAGAGGTTAGATATTTTGTGCACACATGTACTTTTCGGGGAGAATATATATATATATATATAGAGTAGACATCTTCATGTAGAAATCCGTTTACCCTTGTTGGGAGTGTGTAATTATATGATGCTATCTCCGTTCTTGTTTAATTACAGTTTTTTAATTTTTCAAAGTCATGGCTCTGACCATGTATTGCATTTGCAGGGTTCATACTCTCTGAAGATGAGGATTTATGATGGGAAAAAGAACGTGTTGTCTTGTGTAAAATTTGGTTTTGATATTGGGTTTGGTTCCTCCTCTGTGGCTGATAGCTAATTCAACTGAAGCATTGGTCTTGAAATCTACATGATCACATCCACATATATTATTTGTACACAAACTGTCCTTTTAGTACTTAGTTTATTGGATTAAGAATCGTAAGTATGCTTTGTGCTTGCAGAGATTACAAAAGGAAATTTACAAAATGTGCCTCTGTACTTGTGTTTTGTCTATTCTGAATATGCTCATGAGGTTTGTGGATATGGTATAATGATATCTAAATTCTGAATATGTTAACGTGGGTATGATGGTGTATATCCCTTCTCTCTCACATACGTTTAGCATAACAAGTGCCATTAATAGCTTGAGAAAGGGAATGACGCACATGCTTCATTTCATTCTTAACTAGAATCTATACCCACGCTATGCGCGGTGGGTATATAAAACTTGCTAATATATAAACATGTTAATTATTGTACTATTTAATACTAATCATTTTAATAATAGTATAAAAAACTTACTATCATTAATAAATAGATCACAACATGAATTAAAATGACAATTAGATTGCCTAATGAAGTTTACGTATTGAAGTATTAATATATAAACTTCCTACTACAGTACCAGATAAATAAACATAAGTTATATATATAATAGTTATAGCTAACAACACTATAGAGATTTTGGTGCGTATATAATGACTTGCAATTTTTATTGTGACAATCTTGTGTTAAATCTTCTAACAGTCGCACGCTTGGTCTGAGTTGAAAAAAAACAAACATAAATAGCATTTTATTAAATTGTAACTATAAATGAACACGGACAATTATTGATGAAATATGATGGTAAATTTAGATTAAAATTATACCTTGATAATCTTATCTGTTTGTCGATGATGCGTTAGAGATTTCCCTGTGTGTGCATAATCCATGATATAACAAAGTTTTAACTATAAGGTTAATAAAAAATTGTGCAAATATTAACTTAACTAAACTATGTTACTTATCAAGTTGTTGATGCAGTTCAACATTAGCTAGATCATCTTGTTGCTGAACCATAGGTTGTTACTCATCAAATGGATTCTTGTGTGGAAGATTGGGAATGTTTGGCTCAATTAAATGAGTGTGGATGAAGTTATACAAATTATGATAGATATCAAAGGGCAAAACAAAAGCCATATTGTTAGATATTTATCTTCTATATTGTATCTTGTATTGCTTTTTGTGTATCATTGCAATTATCATTTTTTCTTCAATTTTTACAGCAATCAGCACATCATCATCAAAACTAAATCCACACCCACATTAGGCCTGTTGTAGAACAGACACGATGGGCCCAAGGACCATCTCTTAGGGTTCCAACCCAGGTGGGAAAACGGGCTGAAGACCCATTGAAGGGGGCAACCCAAAAAATGATATTCTTGTTGTATTGACCATTAATTGAATAAAAAACTTAAAAGGGTTAAATATATTTTTAGTCCCAAAAAATTATAAATTTTTTGTTTTATTCTTAAAAAAAATTATAATTTTTCAGGAACTAAAGACATATTTAACCCAAACTTAAAATATGTTGAGTATCTAACAAATTTTTAAAATTTGATTTAGGTCGCTAAATATATATATTTTTTATTTAGTATTTGCTTTTAGTCCAAACATATTTTAAAAGAAAACAATATTAAAAAATAAAAACAATGATTAGTAGACGAGATGACGATAAGACTTATAAAAAATAAAAGAAGAAAAGGTAACACAGGCATCAAAACAATAATTAGCTTATGAGAGTTGAAGATGGGACCTACTTGTTTAATGTAGCTTTTGAATAACTAAACTAATGTCACTTGGATATTTAGAGGACCAAATTAGTAGTAGAGTCCAATGTAATATTATTTGGAGATCTGAATGAATTTAAGAGTTGGAACTCTTTTTCTCTTACCCACGCATTTCATAGAATCAGTCCAACAAAGGCATTAACATGTTACAAGAATTGTGATTAATCATGACTATTGCCACACTTGTTCTCGCTAGGTAAAATTTGGCCACGGTCCAAACCTACTACTGAACCACGTGGCAAAATTGAGATTAAAGCTGGAAATTTGGTATAGTTCTCCATCAAGTAATGATGTAGAGGGATTTTAGCCCACTTCATTGTTTCTAGCTGACAAATATCCATCATGGTTCATAGTCCATACCATGATTGAGGTACCAAAATGGTAGTAGGTAATGGGTCAGGGCACTCTCATTCAGACATAAGTGTGTTATTCTGAGTTAGTTTACCTAGGATATCATGTCAATTTACAATATATACGCCATTAGATTAAATTTTAAAGGGATCTACATTTAATAAGATTTAATTTAATGATAAATAAATAGGGAGTTTACATGGTGTTTTGTGTATAATAAATACAAAGAAATTTTTTCCATCACATAAGGGTAGGGGCTCAATCTAATCTCACATCTACAAATATATCATCTCAGTTGAAAATTATGCATAACTTTATCATATACGCATCTCTATCATTGATTTAGTAACTTAAAAGAAGTAAAAAAATTTAAAAGGTAAAATAATTAACGGTGAAGATGATCATGTAACAAAGAACAATGTCATGTGCAATTTTCAGTTTAGAGGATCCATTTCTTCCCACACACTATGCAGTGATCATTTAAAACTTAGACTAAACCCTTTAATATTTTCGGTTTCTCAAGATATTAACTGCTATAAACAGAGATATGCTCGTTTAAAGGTGACGATCAAACCTTTAACGTTTGGTTAAAGAAGAGGGACCCTTATCACTTCACCTCGGTTCTAGTGATTGAGTAAACTCGTAAATTTGTCATCAATAAAAAATATCATTAGATGAAATCGCTCTTAAATAATAGAATTCACTTGCATAATCCATGAGAATTATTTTGGGATTTTTTTTATTTGTTAGAGATGAATTTGTGTAGTGATGTTAGCTTTACTCTAAAACTTAATAAAGCAATCCTGTTTACACTCTATAGCCTTTTAAAAACTAAAAGACAACTCTCATTATCAACCCTGTTCTGTTTCCCACTATTCAGGATCACTCTGATGAGTCATTGTCATTTCTTAGATTAATATCACATGCCACTCAATTTTTATAGGTGAAAAGATATGAAATGAATGAAAAGCATGTTTCATAGAAAAACTCAATATCATTCCAACCATAAGCAACTTGAAACAATGCATATTCTTCAGCTTAACTCCTTAAGAAAAACATTCTGCATCAAATAATTGTCCAACTCCACCAACCTATGATGATCAAAGACTAACATTGAGTTTGAAAGCATGCAAAAAATTGAATGCACCAAAGGGTATCATCATCCATCTCTAGCAGATTTTGAAGAGATGTATCCACCAGGTAGAGGCCAAGAAGGAGTCATTCTCTACACCACAAGCTTGAGAGGCATAAGGAAAACCTTCCAAGAATGCAACACAATCCGTTTCCTGTTGAGGAGCTTCAAGGTAATGTACCATGAAAGGGATGTGTTCCTACACATGGGATACAAGGAGGAACTATGGAAGATCTTGGGTGGAAAAGTTGTACCTCCAAAGCTTTTCATCAATGGAAGGTACCGTTAACATATTTAATTGATTTGTATTTAGATTGATCCTTATGGTTATGATTTGATTTAGGTATTTATTATTCTAATCCTAGTTTAAAATATAAATATGCATAACCTCTTTGTGAATATTCATTAAAGGAGGAATGCCTTAATTAGTCTGACCTTTTCTTCAGTATCCACATTAGTCCCTCAACCAAAAAAGTCCTCAAGTGGTCTTAAACGCTCCTAGTTGATTTTTAAACATTTCAAACATCATTATCATTAGCCCCTAAACATTTCAGATGGAAGGACTAACGAGGGTAACATTTAAAATATTCAAGGACCAATTGGGGACTTTTGTTTTTGTTCAAGGATCAATTAGGACATTCTCCCTTCGTTCAAAAATGCAGAGAATATACAATCTTTCTCTGAGCCTCTATTTTGGTTTCTTGGTCCTCTAACAGGTACATTGGAGGAGCTGATGAAGTTGTGGGATTGCATGAGATGGGTTGGCTTGGGAAGCTTCTAGATGGAACACCAATTGAATTTGATGATGTTCCTTGCAGTGGCTGTGCCTGCATGAGATTTTCCATTTGCACTAATTGTTGTGGCAGTTGCAAGGTCTTAACAAGCAGTGGTGGGAACTACAACAATGGTGAATTGTTTACAAGATGTTCTGAGTGCAATGAGAATGGACTTGTCAAATGCCCTATTTGCTGCTAGAATTTGATATATAAGATCAATTTGCTATTATCCCTCTTCTTAAAGTAAATATTTATTTTTTCTTCTTTTATCTTCATATTCTTGATTTAGATGTAACATAATTTCCTATCTATCTGATCGAGTCTTTAGAAATCTAATTGGACATTGTACTAAAGTTGTTTAGATATGTAGTGACTATCTAATAAACAAGTTACTAGGTTTCGACTTATAAAAGAAAAATGTTAGTAGAGTTCGATTCTTAATGGTGTGTATGGAAAATGTTTTGTTGGAATAGACAAACCCATTTTATTGAACTCGAGTTTCGAAGGGGAATTAATCATTGTGGGTGGCGTACACATCTTGAGCAATAAATAATCAAATAAACAAGTCACTAAGTTATGATTAATTCTAGATATTGGTTAAAGGGAAACGTGTTAGATGTTTCCATGAGAAAATATTGTTAGTTAAGGAAAAGAATCTGGGTTTTGAAGCAGAACTTGGTAAAAAGTAGTTCGAAGTCCACAACAAAAAGATAAAGGAATTAGGTGGAGATAGAAAAGTGAAAGAACAAATAATTGGCCATCATCTAAGGGTAAGAACTAAGGAGGGTCAAACTAGATTGCAAGAGAATTCTGTGGATATAATTTAGCTACCTCATGATTGCAGCATGCACTTGCTATTCTTAGATTTCAAAACACTATTTTGTATAAGTAAAGGTCATTTGAAGTGTCCGTGATTAATGCACAAGCAACATATTGTAGTAGGTTTACATTTAAGTCTTCATTTTCTGAAAACTTCGAGATGCGCTAGCTTTTGGGTTTGAATTGCAACAAACTCAATGAAATTATTAGTAGTAGTAACTAGTAACTATGCTCCCAGGAATGAGCAAAATGCCCTAAGCAAAGCTAGAGCTACAAATTCTAATTCCCAAAGGGTTAGTTGAGATAATAGACAATCTTGAACCTTTAGAAGAATAGCGTGAGTACATATTCTACGGACACAACTTCTAAGGTGGTTGTTTTTATAAGAATTGAAGAGCGGGTGTAAATGTAATGCATAAGATTCTCACCTAGCGTGGTCAAAGAATGGTAGATATAAACAGCCTTACCCGCGCAATAGGGACCATCATAGGCGAATATATGTCACTATTTCATTTCAATAGCTGTAAAAGCATATGTACTCGGTTTGGTCTCATTCCTTCACTTAAATTTGCTACATGTCACTGTTTACCTTCCAATACTGGACATCAAATAATCAGAACACCACAAGAACAAGGAATTAGAGGTCCAATAAGATGATGGTAGTCGGAATGCAATGGTAGAGGCCCGATATTTTGTCTTATACTGCATTCTTTTCTGTTTGTAATTATTGATTAATAGTTATAAATTGTATTTGAACTTTTTTTAGCCCAATCAGAGTACTTAGATCATATTCTCAATCTTCTTGAATTAATGTGCACAAACTCATCATGGATAGGTCATAGGGGAAAAGACGAAACAGGCTTAAAAAAAAAAAAAAACTTTAATTGATTATTAATCAAACACATTAAACTATTTATAGAGAAACTGATATTAAGGAATCTGATAAAAATATAAGCTAAAGAAGACAACACTACACAACAAGGTCCAGCCTGGAACATGGTAAAAGTCCACAGAAAGTTCTATGCAAGATGCTAGTGATCTGGTCCATCTAGGTTTGAAACCTCTTAAAAGGATTAAAATAATTTAATAGAGTTTGAGACCTATGTTCTATGTAGTACGCCAAAGTTTCCAACGTTTATCAATTTTTTTTAAACACTACTTTAATAGCTGTCACACGGTCATAGCCGTTGATACAACCTGTGTTGGTACATACTTGATATATCACATAATCATAGCATAGAAAGGTATTGGCCGTTGGTGGTTTGAAAAAATATTTGCATATTTGTATGTTTGTCCTTATTATCATAATTAACCAAACTTTGTGATTAAAATTAAACTCATTTTAACAATAACAGAGTTGAAATATAAAATGAAATGCGTTTAGCTTCTCAAGCCAAATATAAAGCCATTTTAATGTTCCAATGTATAACTCCTAGGGCCATGATCAATAGGCTATGCCAGTGTTGTCAGTAAACAACCAAAAACAGAATGTTGGAACTTGGAATCATAATTCATAGTGGAAAACAGACACAGCGTCTAAGGAAACACTGCAAAAAAGTAATAAAGGCCAATTCACGAGTAGAGTGTATTTTGCCAAGTACATGTTAGATGCCAAAAGTTTTTAGACCTCAATTGAAAAAGAACAAAGGAAATACATTTACATGATACTCTTTCCTAGAAAGATTAGGCAAGAAAAAAAAAAAAAAAAAGGCAAAAAAGCCACACCAAAGTACGACACAAACTCAACTCAACATCGCATCAAGAGCTTATGGAGCCTCATTTTTTTTTTTTGTTAACTTACTTCAAATCATAAAAACACTAAACACCCTTAAGTAGTAAGACTAGTTAGAAGGAAACCTCACTTGCTAGAAAAATTTACAATAGGATTATGTGGAAGCCTCAGTCACTGCAAGAGCAAGAGTCTCTGGCATGGTCATGGCTGATGATGATTCAGCCACTGGAACAACATCATAAGACTGCAACAACTGAGTGTAGTGAAACTCAATTTGTAGCCTGTGATGAAGTGGGGTTGATGAGATTAAGCCTTTCTTGACGTCTGCTTGCAACTCTCTGATAGGGATTGCTGCCAAGAAGCTCTTGATGTACTCCTTGCATGCTTCTTTCCCTCTGCACACAACCTCCTCTTCTTCCTCGCTCTTCTTCGAATGTTCTTCCGTCCTCACAGCAGAATCCGCCTCCTTGCCGTTGATTTGCTGGATCTGCCTGTCATTGTTGTCCAATACTTCTGCAACGGTTTGATGGCTGCTGGTTGCTTTTTCGCCTGAAGACTGAGCATCTTCTTGTATCTTGTATATTACTGTGTTGCTGTCGAATCTCAAGATGTATGCCTGATCGCATCCTTCGTAAAGTCTCTCCCCCAATGTGTCGATAATGCAGTAAGCATCGGCTTCAACTTTGAGGATGAAGAAATGGTCATTCCAACTGATAATGTAAATTTGGGGTTCACAGCTGTTAGTGCATTCTTCTCCAACGTGACTAATCTCGTCCCAAATGTTATCAAAAGACATGGCCCCTTGCAGAAAGTCGAATCTCCCTTCATCCATTCCTTCGGGATGGAAAAAGCCGACAAATGACTTTCCAGGGACTACGGAAAGGGGGCGTATTTTGGCTTGAATGACTGTTTCAAGATCAAAATGCTTGTCGGGGAATCGCTCCCTATATGTCTGGTTTTCACATAAGTTCCTCCATTCTAATGAGCCGTCTCGAATTAGGCTATCAAACTGGGACTTTATGGGCATGAGATTGTGATTGTTTTGGAACCAGTTGGCAATTACGGCAACAAGTGCTGTGCACGCACTCTCACCTGCAGCGCGTTCACTGCGCTGATCAATAGAGGCAAAGAAGGCCTGTGTCTGAATCTTCATGTGACCATCTCGGCTCATCACTTCTTTCTGCTCCCAACTCCCTACAGCAAAATTGTCATCCCCAAATTCGGAGAATGATGACCGATTTGCACTTGAATCATCCTCGTTCTTCTGCGACTGGAATACAGCATGAAACATTAGTACTGACAAGCTAACAGAACAGTATGAAGGGGAAACAAAAATTGCAGAAAGGTTCAGAATCAGAAATTAATGTCACTATTCCCTCATTAAATATGTCACGTACCACAAATGTGACATCCCTAATCACTAGTCACTAATCACTAATCACAAAGACCTTAGTATCAAGTTTCAGGATAACCACCAGACCAGTATAAACAAGGAGATCAGGAAAGCAATGAACCAGAACGAGTAAATACTTACCCCATGTGAAAGGGATTCATCAGAGCTAAGCTGCCGACGATCAAAATCAATGTCATCACCACCTTCTTCTCCATAGGCCTTCTTCAACAATGGCTCTCCCTTAGATTTAGGAGACCTGAAACTCAACTTCCTCTTCCTCCAAGGCAGGATGCTGCGCCTTGAGCTTTGCACTACATAAGGCTCGGAGGAGGCCGGCACAGTCGAATCCTCTACAGGCTTACTCCCATCATCAGATTTGTGATTGTTGTAGTAAACCCAGTCTTCCTCACCACCACCATTTACCCCCGTGCTGGAATAGAACGAGCCCCCGGCATTCGCATAGGCTAGCTTCCCGTAACTGAAAGACTTCCTAACGCTGGAATCGTCCTTCACAACCTCATCCGATTCACCTTCCTCGAAATCGTCAAGCGAGTCGGAGTCAAAAGGGTAGCTGCACTCGCCATCCTCGCTCCTGGCAGAGGAATTGCCTTCGCTACTCCCCTCTTCCTCGTGGCACGCCTTCTTCACTCTTCTGGAAGAGACAAACTCAGTCAAAATCTTCACTTTCCTAAGACCAGCCTTGATTGTGGAAAGCTCGTCCTTCTCTGCCAAGGTAGCCTCCCCTGGCTGAGCCGGCGGAGACGGAACAGGGGCAACTGATTTGTGAACCAGCTCAGTGCTTTCTTGAGCCGCTCTTAGCTCCACCAAGCTAATCGAAATCTGCATAGGATCAAGAGCTGTTATGAAAATTACAAAAAACAAAAACCGAAAAAGCGTCAATGCTGTAGAATCAAAGAACTAACTTCTATAACCCTCAATTGAACCAAACCAGCATATATCATGTAACATTAAAAAAAAAAAAAAAAAAAA